>OVAN01006511.1:0-21173 GCA_900406275.1 Anastatica hierochuntica
TGCGGCGGCGGGCGGCTCGGCGGTGGCTCGGCGGCGGGTGGCTCGGCGGTGGAAGAACAACAACTCTCTCTCTCTCTCTCTCTTTCTAGGTTTTGTGGCAAACTCTCTTCCTCTTCTCCATCTCTTCTCCTTTTATAATTGATGGGAGTTGGGATTAGGGTTTGCCCTAATGGGCTTGGGCCTTTCTCTCCCTTTTGTGGGTTTGGTCCATCACAAAAACCTCAGATAGAGTTGTGAGAACGGCTCAAGAAACATATGCGACGAGATTTCTTACCCTAAAACTACGAGCACACTCTTTACAACAAGCTTCAGGCTCTTCGCCAAGGATCGCGCATGGTTGATGAGTATGCTACTGAATTCTTCCATATGATTGCTCGAACATCATTACTAGAAACATAAGATCAGTTAGTGTCATGGTTTATTGGTGGATTACGATATTAGTTACAACTAGCTTTACAACAGTTTAACCCTCGCTCAGTTTCCGAAGCACATCAAAGAGCCTTGGCTATGGAAATCCAATACCGTAGCTCCTGGACTTCATCGACTCGGTCGCGTGCTCTACCTCCTATGGTTAGTGACTCGACAACTACCCCGTCCGATGCTTCTGCACAGCATCCAAACGCAACTAAACAACTAACTACACCTGGTACAATGGCTGATTCAGTTGCAGCGTCTAGACCGGCGCGTTCTAGTGCATTACGCTGTTTCTCTTGCGGCGAACATGGCCATCGTCAAACGGCTTGCCCAAATCAACACCGTAACGACTTGATTACACAAGACACTACTGGCGACGATGAACCAAGGTATGATGAGTATAATGAGGATTCTCAAGAAGAATGTGATAATGAGATGACTGGTGGAGACATCGGTGGCCATAACCTAGTCTTGCGACGTAATTGTCTCATGCCGCGTCGTCACATGAATTCTGGCTTTGCTCCTCTCTGTTCAGATCTACTTGCACCATTCAATGAAAAATCTGCAAACTCATTATAGACTCAGGAAGTTTCACAAACGTGTTGTCTGCCATTGCTGTGAGAAAGCTTGATCTTCAACCTGAGGTACACCCGTTGCCCTATAAACTCGCGTGGCTCAACAAAGGAGTCGAGATAACTGTGTCTCAACAAGTGTTAGTTCCTTTCTCTATTAGGACTTACAAAGACTCTGTCTGTTGTGATGTTATACCAATAGATGCGTGTCATCTCCTTTTGGGCCACCCTTGGCAATTCGACAAGGATCTGACTTACAGAGGCAAAGTTAATACGTATAACTTTGATTATCAGGGTCGTCGAGTCACTCTTTTACCGTCTCCTGAGCATGCGTTTCCCGAAGATACGTCCTCCAGTCTCGTTAATACTCCGGCGTCGTCAACACCAGCACACACACTTGTAATTTTGTCTAAATATACGTTTGAATCCCAGGTGAAGTCTTCAGATTCTATATGGGCAGTTCTGGCTGCTTCGGCAGCTGTTGAGGTAGTGTCATCGTTGGCTTCGGCATTCTCGTCACTCATATCAGCATTTGATGATATTTTCACAGACAATTTGCCGCAGGGACTCCCGCCACTCCGCGACATTCAACATTACATTGAACTCCTGCCTAACGCAGTTAATCCGAATATACCCCATTACCGGATGAGTCCATTGGAGCACGAGGAGCTCAGAAGACAGGTCGAGGAACTTCTCGCAAAAGGACATGTCCGTGAGAGCCTCATCCCATTGGCAGTGCATTCTCTTCTAATTTCCAAAAAGGATGGGACTTGGTGTATGTCCGTTGATAACAGAGCTATAATAAAATTACTATACGTTATAGGTTTCCCATTCTTAGACTCGACAATCTTTTATATCAAATTGGTCATGCTACAATTTTTTCAAAGCAAGACCTTAAAAGCGGCTACCATCAAATACGGATTCAACCGGGAGATGAGTGGAAAACAACTTTCAAGACGAGAGAAGGCTTATTCGAATGGATGGTAATGCCTTTTGGGCTCTCGAATACGCCAAGTACTTTATGCGTGTAATGAATCAGGCACTACGTCTCTTCATCGGTAAATTTTTCGTCGTATATTTTTATGACATCCTCGTTTTCAGTCTGGACATCAATACGTATCTTCAACACCTTGGTGAAATTCTTAGTGTCCTCTGTCGTGAGAAACTCTTTGCTGCTCGCAAAAAGATGCATCTTCGGATCTTCTTCGGTTCTCTTTCTTGGATATATTATCTCGGTCAAGGGACTTGAGGTCGATCCTAGTAAGGTTGAGGCTATTAAATTATTGCCAACGCCTCGGACTGTTACTGATGTTCGCAGCTTCCATGGTTTGGCATCGTTCTATCATCGTTTCATTCATCATTTTAGCAGCTTGACGGCTCCGTTAACGGAGTGCATGAAGAGCACTTCTTTTTCATGGACTGCGACAGCCGACACGTCTTTTAAGATTATCAAGGAGAAGTTGATTTCGGCACATGTGTTAACCCTCCCGGACTTTTCTTTTGTCTTCGAACTTCATCGTGACGCGTGTAAGATGGGAGTGGGTGCGGTCTTAAGTCAAAAGGGTAGACCTGTTGCGTTCTACAGGGAGAAAATCACAGGTCCTTGCGCTCGATATTATACATATGATGTGGAATTTTATGCCATAGTGCAGGTTGTTTGTCACTGGAGACAGTACTTGTGTCAACAAGAATTGAGTCTTTTCACTCATCATGCAGATTTAAAACATTTAAGCAATCATGAAAAAATCTCCTCTCGACACGCTTCATGGATTTCCTTTCTCCAACAATTCACATTTGTGATCAAACACCAATCTGGTCAAGCGAATAAAGTAGTCTATGCCCTTAGGAGGCATCACGGGCTTCTTGCTACTTTGTGGATGTCTGTCGCCAGGTTTGAGACGTTTAAGGAGTTGTATCCGCAAGACCCGTTCTTTGGTCGTGTGTGAACTGATCTTCAGACAGGTTTGCGATATGAAGTTGTCTTACATGACAGGTTTTTATTTCGAGACAATCATCTTTGTGTGCCTGCTTGCAGCTGGCGTTTGAATATCATCAAGGAACTTCATGGAGAGGGGCATGTTGACCGTGATTTCACTTTCGCTTTGGTAGCTGAGTCATATTATTGGCCTTCTTTGCGACGAGATGTGGCTGATTTGTCAAATGTTGTGTCATTTTTCAACTTTCTAAAGGCCACACGACTAATGCAGGGTTATACTTACCATTACCTATTTCGATACAACCATGGACTGATATCAGCATGGATTTTATTCTTCGTCTTCCTCGGACATAGCGTGAACTTGATTCCATTTTTGTGATTGTTGACCTTTTTTCCAAAATGGCTCATTTCGTCGCATGCAAAAAGACTACAAATGCAGTGCAAGTAGTTCAGTTCTTCTTTCATGAAATATATAGACTACATGGCCTTCTACTATCTATTATCTCTGATCGTGATTCACGTTTCCTTAGTCACTTATGGCATTCTTTGTGGACACTTATGTGTACTAGCCTCGACATGAGTTCCGTGTACCATCCTCAATCTGATGGTCAAACTGAAGTGACCAACCATTCACTATGCGACATGTTACGGTGCTTTGTTGGAGATAATATTCATAGCTGGGATACAATTTTGTGCAAAGCCGAGTTTGCTCATAATCATGCCATCAATCGCAACACATCTTTTGGTCCATTTTGGATTGTCTATGGGTTGGTTCCACGTGGTCCTATTGCCCTTGGAGTAGCACTTGACGTAATGCGTGACCATGGTGATGCCATTGATTTTGTTGCTAACCTTTCTTTTCTTCACCAGCAGGTCCACGAAAATTTGAAGCTGAGCTCGGCGAAGTATAAAGAGGAAGCGGATCGTCATCGTCGTGACGTACAATTCAACATTGGCGATATGGTTTGGGCTATCATGACAAAGGATCGGTTTCCTCTTCGCGAATATAACAAGCTGAATGCACGAAAAATAGGATCCGTTGAGGTCTTGGAGACGATTAATGTGAATGCATACCAACTGCAACTTCCTCCGAGTGTTAACTGTTCTGATGTTTTCAATGTTAAACACCTGGTTCCTTATGTTGCAAGTAACGATGTTGAAGATTCGAGGGCGAATCTTCTTCTACCATGGGTGACCTGATGTAGAGGCATCATTCTTTCTTTATGACTTGGGTTTTACATTTTCTATTCTTTTATTTGTTTTACTTTAGTATTAGAGATAAACATGGTTTTGCGTTCTATTATTCTTTTATTTTAGATAAGGACGAGATAGAGTTTTAATCCTTTTAGTAGGTAGGTGTTTTATTTTCTTTATATAGTCGATGCTTCAACCTTGTGAAGACACGATTTTCTTTGATTAATTTAAAGAGCTATTTTCGGAAAACTCTCTCTTTCCTTATTACGGCTCTCAACAAAATAAGAAGGCTTAGTTCCTTGGGAATTCTTAGACTAAACAAAGAACTTTGTGCTATCGTAGCTGAAGCTACACCACCAAGTGTTATGATGTGAAATGATGGACTGAAGAAGATGTGAGATTTATTTGCAGTGTATATGCCTTTGAGGCCTTACTCATGTCGAGAGTTGGCAGCGCAGCTCGAGCGGGATCAAGATGAGGACCGGTCTCATCAGATTTTGATTGCCTTGGATGAAGCAAGATTCGGAGCGATACCTTCCACTCTTATCAACATAGTGCCATTGCCAAAGCTGCCGCATATCTATCAAACGATTGGTTTGGGATGAGCGACAACGGAGTATGACTCGAAACATAAATGAAAAATAGAGGTTGCTCGTTTTGCTGGAAACGAAGGCAGAACAAGCAGACCACTATATCAAGAAAAATACATGATGTGCACATTTTGCGGGAAATATGGTTATGAGATTTTGGATTGCATTCAGATTATAGGTTTCCCGAATGGTGGGGTGAAAGGGGGAAAAGTTACAGTGATGATAAGGAAAGAAGCTTTGGTGGAAGAGGTGATGCAAGAGGAAAATTTGGTAGTGGCGTGGGACGAGGACATAGTTCAAGCTTTGTACGAGCACACGCAAATCCAGTTATGGTCGGGTCTATGAATTCTCCTTATGTTTAGCTTGTTGCAGCGGGTGCCTTCGTGACCCATTGTGATGGTGACTATGACCAGATTGCATTACTGTAGTTAAGTGATGAGCAATGGACAACGCTGGGTAGTTGGTTAAATAGTAATAGAAATCATGAATCTACCAAACAACTCTTTGGTAAGACAAATCTTATCATTAATTTGGGTGCTTCTCACTACATGACTTCTAAACTTGGCTATTTGAGTGATGTTAAAGACATAGTTTCGTGTTCAATTTGATTACTTGATGGTAATCATGCCTTTGCTACTGAGCAGGGACAATTACATTTGGGTGGAGATTTGATCTTACCTAAAGTGTTATATTCACTATATTTGTCTTGTTCTTTAATTTCGATTGTGAAACTATTGGAAGTTACTAACGGATATGTGACATTTACTAAAGATGTTTGTGTATTGCAGGATTGTACTTCGAAGATGATTGGTGCGTGTGAAGAGTGTGGTGGGTTTATAAGTTCAGGGGTGTCTTTGGCAGCCAAGTAAACAAAGAAAAAGTGTTGGAAAACAAAATTTATGGCATCGTCCTCTTGGTCATCTCTCTGGTTGTGACTTGTCTTCTTTATCTCATTCTATTGATGTTGGTAAACTTAGTGAAAATGATGGGAATTGTGATGTTTGTTATCGAGCTAAAAAATCTTGATCCGTTTCTGAGAGTATTAATAAAGTTTTTGGTATTTTTTATTCAATACATTGTGTTGTTTGGGCCACCTATAGAGTTTTATCGACATTAAGGGCTGCATATTTGTTGGCTATCGTAAACGACTATTCAAGAGCCATCTGGGTATATTTGTTGCTTGAAAAATGTGGGGTCTTGAAGTATTGCAGAGATTTTGTAACATAGTTGCACGATTGTTTGATAAGAAAGTAAGAGTAGTGAGAAATGAAAACGATACTGAATTTATTTGCATGAGAAGTTACTTTTAGAATGAGAGTATAATGCACCAAAAGTCTTGTGTATATACTCCATAGCAAAATGTTCGAGTAGAGCGCAAGAATAGGCGTACTCTCAACATGGCACACTCGTTTATGTTTCAGGCATCTTTACCTATAAGGTTTCGGGATAAATGTGTGCTTGCAGTCGGGTATCTTATTAACCAAATTACTGCACCAATATTGGAAGGTAAGACACCTTATTTAATGTTCTACAATAAACTGCATGAATTTGATAGGTTGAAGGTCTTTCAGTGCTTAGGATATGCTCACAAGTTGGCTTGCAATAAGGAAAAATTTGGGGGAAAGAAATAGAATTTTTTTTTTATGGAATATCCTTATGGAAAAAAGGCCGGCAGATGTATGATCTAGAAAAGAATGAATTTTTCGTTTCATGAGATGTGCTTTTTCATGAGCATGAGTTCATTTTCACGGTAATCCATGATGAGGACAAAGCTATTTTTTCGTCTTCTCTTGATTTAGGTATGTTATATGATGATGAATTTCGTGAATTTCGACCCATACCAACACCGAAGAACACACTTGTATAGGTAAGGGGAGTTCAAATGAGCCTATGGATAATACCGTTAACAACGATTATATAGTGCAACAACCTACCGTGGAATCTACGGAGCCACCAGTTGGTAGGGGCATCATCAACGTACAAAGTCAACACGTCTAAATGATTATATCGTGTACTCTGCTCGTTGTACTAAAGATCCCTCTCACTCACTCAAGCCGACCAAATCTTCAAGTTCAGGTACGGTCACATATCCAATCCTAACTATATCACTTTTGATGGGTTTCGGAGAAACATATAGGTTTTCTTACAAGGATCACTTTCAGATACGAACCGGAAACATATGTTGGTGCGGTAAATTTAAAGAATGGTGTGACGTGATGTCTTTGGAAATTGGTTAGCTAGAGGAACAAGGGATATGGAATATTGAGGATTTGCCACCCGGAAAAGTATCTCTTGGTAGTCGTTGGGTTTATAAGTTGACATACAACTCAAATGGTTTGTTAGAACGTCATAAAGCCCAGTTGGTAGTGCTAAGGAATTGACAAAGGAAAGGACAAGATTAAAAGTAAACTTTTGTGCCGGTGGTTAAAATGATGACTGTACATATGTTTTTTAAGGTAGTTGTAGTTAAGAAGTAGACGCTACATCAAATGGACGTTCAACAACGCATTCTTACATGGTGACTTAGAGGAAGGAGTTTGTATGAAGCTTCCCCGGGTTCTCATTATTTTGATTTTGACGAAGTATGAAAGTTAGAGAAGTCGTTATATGGTTTGAAGCAAGCTCATCGGTGTTAGTTCTTCAAGCCTATTAATGCCTTGTTTGGTTACGGGTTTGTGAAATCCTACTTGGACTACTATTTGTTTACATTAACTTGTGGGAAGATGCATCTTTTTATGTGATTATTTATGTTGATGATTTACTCAATGGTGGGAATGATGATACGATCATTGACCGGTTTATAGAATATTTGAGTCAGTGTTTTCTTATGAAGGATTTGGGTCCTTTGAATTATTTTATGTGCATTGAAGTTGCGAGATCTGATAAGGGTATCTATATTTCACAATGAAAATAAGCCTTGGATATTATAAAAGAGAGTGTTTTGTCAGGTGGACATCCAGTTGCAATACCGCTTGAACAAAACTACAAGCTTGTCGAGAAGGAAGGTGATTTCTTTATAATCCAGATTAGTATCGAAGACTTGTTGGTCGATTGGTTGATTTGACTATAACGAGTCTTGAGGTTACCTATGTGGTCCACGTTTTGGCCCAATATTTACAAAAACCTCGTCTCAAACATTGGTGGACTATACTTCGGGTTGTCTGATATCTCAAGAACAGTACTGAACAAGGATTTTTGTATCATGCAACCAGTGATTTAAGTGTCGCGGGTAACTGTGATTCGGATTAGGCTTCATGTCTTATCACTCGTTGATCACTTTCTGGTTTTTTTACTTATGCTTGGTTGGTCTTCGATTGCTTGGAAATCAAAAAAGTAGGATGTGGTGTCTAAATCTTCTTTGGAGGCCGAGTATAGAGCTATGTCCTTCATGGCATCAGAACTTAAGTGGATCTGATACTTACTTAATGATTTTGGAGTCTCTCTGGATGGTCCTATAAAGATGTTCTATGATAAAAAAGCTTCTCTTCACATTGCCGCAAACCCTATGTTTCATGAACGTACAAAACACATTGAGAGAGATTTTCATTACATACAAGATGAGATCAAGAAAATGTTGCCAACAACAGCTCATATTCATACTTCAAAACAACTCGCGAACATATTTACTAAAGCTCTTGCCTCCTATGCGTTCACGTACTTATGTGGAAAGTTGGGAATTTGCGACCTCCAGCCTCCAATTTGAGGGGGAGCATTAAGATATATGAAATGATATATTGCTTTTGTTCATATTTCTTTTCTGGTTGTATATTTCCTTCTTTGATTCATTAGGTTTTTCTCTTGGAATTTTATATATATGTTTTATATGCTAATAAGAAGGCAAGTGGTTTTATTCCTACTTTGACAAAACCAGTAATGTAATCAGAAATAGTAACAGTCGACGTATATTTTATCTGTAAAAATTTCGAAAAGGGTTTTAGACAAGCAGCTTGAAGGTTGCAAACTCACACTTTTGAAACTAAGCTAAGTACGAGCCAGAAGCTGCTGATCATCTAGATGACATGACTGAGCCAATGGAAATAGAGATTTATTTGGGAAATGGAGATGGTTTTGTGGGCGGGGATTTCAGTGACAATTTTTTGGAGCCAATCCCATGGACTTTAGAGTCCCAACTAACTCTTGAATGGGTCTCACTTTGATGGGTTTGCTAAACATATTCACATGGAAGAACTCGATTTTTCGAGTTCCTTATGATCCTGCTACTCTTTGTGGTTGTTTCTCTGGTGGATTGTGCTTCTAGAATTCTAGAAAAAGAAGCAAATTGCGTTATATGAAAATTTAGTGGTGAAAATTCTAGAGTGATTGTGGTTGAGGATCTCCACGGTTAGTTACATGATCTCCTCAAAATCTTTGACCAATCAGGAAGGCCTTCATAGAACCAATGGTTTCCAAT
The DNA here is from genome assembly GCA_900406275.1 of Anastatica hierochuntica. Classification (NCBI taxonomy): domain Eukaryota; kingdom Viridiplantae; phylum Streptophyta; class Magnoliopsida; order Brassicales; family Brassicaceae; genus Anastatica; species Anastatica hierochuntica. The sequence continues at coordinate 9,118 of OVAN01006511.1, forward strand.
TAATGGTAACTACATTGGTCTAGGTTCTTGGAGCCTAGAAGTTTTCTTTATTCTCTTAGCTTGGAAGGTATACATATAGCTTACGCACTTGTTTCCTCATCTAAGAGTGTATGTGCTAGGACGTTAACTTGAAGTGTTAAGCAACAGAGTCTCGGTTTCTAACGTGAAGGCATGAAATTTGTTTTCGGAAAATCGCAGATGAAAAAATTGACATGATTTTACTTAATAATTAACACGAAAGCATCATATATGTTTTCATTCATTCATTCATTCTTCTTTATAGTCTGGATTCCTGATATAATGTTACATGTGATTGATGCTTGTTATTTCAAACTAAAATTTTTGATACCTGAGAGTGTATTACTTCGAGGAAACTCTGAAGCAAGAGTATCAGCGGAAGAGCTTGATTTCTTGAAAGAAACATGTGGCATATATGCTGACACGGTCCAATTCTATACTCCAGATGTATCGATTATTTCAAAATGTTACCTTTAGCATATGTGATATAAGATAGGGTATACACAACTCAGGGAGACCTCTCTCAAGGATCTCGTCATCAAGAAGATAGCAAGAATCCATCTTTTTTACTAGGTTCTTTAGAGGAACTTGACAAGATTAAGAAGAGACGAGTTGGTGAGAACCATGATGAGAATATTACTCTTAACCATGTTTTATAGTCATGTCCTTGGATGTCTGACGACGCTTAGGCGGTGGTCAAAGTTTAAAATTTATAAAATCTAATCCCACTCACAATCCCGCAAGAGAAGAGGGTCGAGTTGTAGTACTTAAGGTATCGTCCAACGATATAGAGGCTTATCTAGAAGAACCTAAACAAAGGGAATACAATAGAGATCCTAGTCTAGGGGGTCGATATAGATGGGGATTGTCATGGGTCTTCACTAAATCTAGCGATCAACAAGGTCAAACATAATTAAAAAGCATAAATAAAAGCAATAATTAAGCAAGCAATAATTAAAAGCAAGAAAGGAGTGAACTTGGATGCAAACAATGAAAAAGATCGGATCTTGAGATAATAACAATGGGTTCGGGTCTGTCTAAAGATATAATGGACTTTGCTAAGGCTTTATTAGAGGATTGAAGCTATTCTAGGGCCAAGGATCCCTCCTTAATCGATCTACCCACCCTCATGGGGAAGACCGATTCACCCACACGCATTACAAGGCTCAACTCTTGTTTATTGCCTATCTAAACATGTAAGTGATAGTGTTCCTCAAGCCCTTCTAGCCATCTAGTACCTAGGTAACATCAAATCTCATGGGCCCAAGTGAAAGACAAAAATCTTGTTCTCTCAAGCATTTCGTTAAACACTTTGGAGGCGTCAATGAGCAGGCAATGAACTTTGAAGAACTAAACAAGATCTAGTAGAAATCTATGCCAAAATCTAGCCTAATCATCCATCATAACCCTAGATCTAACCCTAGCCTACTACATCTCAAGATCCAAAAATGATCTACTCACTAACAGTCATGAAAATCCAAAGACAAAGATTTGGTCTTTGAGCTCCCTTGTTCTTAGAAATAGATCTAAAAGAAAGAGATGAAGAGAAGAGATCCAAATCCACTCAAAGTATTAAAAGTAGTTATTACAAGAGTTAGATCTCAAAGATAAGCAAAGATATTGAAAGATAAAGTTAGCATATGTTCTTGGTTCACAAGAGAGGGTATTTATACTAAAGAGGGGAAGAGTGGGTGCCCTAGAAGCATTCCCATCAAAGTGCCATGTCGTCGCCAAAAAGTAGGCTACTGTCGACCTGGAGGTCGACAACTGCTTACTTTGGGCAGCAAGGCTCCCAACTTATCCTATTGTCGACCCGAAGTGGGCTACTGTCGACCTTGAGGTCGACAACTACTCACTTTGGCAGCTTGTGGCTTCTTCTTTCATCCGTTGATTGCTCCTTTTGCTTCCATCTTCTCCCATATAATTTGGCTCCTCTTTTCCTTGATTCCTTAACTCCAAATCCTTCTTGAATCCATCTCTAGAGCTTCCATAAATCCATCCCAAAGTTCTTCCTACAATTGTAAAGAAATGACATGCAAATGCAATATGATCCTAAACTAGACTCTAGACTCAAACTCATGGATTCTAAGACTTATGTGCGATATATACAACCTAAATGTGGATGAAACTAAACCAAAAATGCACCAAAATATGCAAGAAAACATGTACACATCAACACCCCAGGACTTGTCCTTTGCTTGTCCTCAAGAAACAACAAAGACCAAACCCAGAAATGAGGTTTGCAAGTTGGAACTCAAAACCAAGATAAGAAAAGTAACGCCTTATGCCCAATATCCTCAAAACTAGTAAAATGGTGAAAAGATCATCTAAGAGCCTATGTACTTCTCCATGATCATCACAAAACCAACTCTTAGAATCTAAGGTTAGCATCCATAAACTATTAGGCGTGAGTTCTTTACCTATGGGAAATGCATCTCATCCATTTATGTAAAAAAGTATAAAAAGAAGAGGGTTCACTCGATTTATAGTGGTTTCTCTCAAACAAAAGTAGTGCAAAACAAGGGGCAAAAGCAAGGTGGTAGCCGAAAAATTTAAGCATACAAAGCATTTACTTCCTCTAATTGTTCCCACCCCATTGCTTCCTAAGGATTTAGACACTTACTTGATATACTTCTCATCCTAAAACTAGAAACCATAAACATTTCATTGAACCAAATTCACTCATTCTTTTTCTTTTTGTAGACAACTAGAGATTCTTAAACTTTTAAACTTCCTAGCTACTAGCCTTCTTTTGATTTTAATAGTCACTGTTCTAATCAATTTTGATTCTTTCTTTTCTTTTTCTTTTCACGGGTGGAGTCTCTAAGCTTTTAGTTTCTAATGTTAAAGCTTAAACTTAATGCTAATCTCTAGTGTCTTTTTCTTTCACTTCTCCTTTCTATCTTTTTCTTTTTCTTATTCAAAAAACCTAGGATCATATATGCATTAAGAAACATCCACTTGACTCTATACACACTAACATTTCCAAAGAATTCTGAAAACCCAAAACAACAAAGATTTTCCTCTCCTATTATTGTAGTTAGCCCTAAAGTGAGGCTAACTCTAAGGAAGTATCCTCTTTTTCGTTCAACTTCAATTCACTCGGGATTTTGCCCGTATGTGCACTTTCCAAAAGAGGCCTCACAAATCGAAATATTAGGGGTTTTGAAGGAAAGGTTTAAAGGTTTTCAAGGGTTGGTCACTACTCTAAAGATGAGAGTAACCATTTGAACTAAGAAAGGGTGGTGAAAAAGGTTAAAACATAACTCAAATGTATTATTTTCCTATGGTCAAGTATAGAAAAGCCCATAAACAAGATATTAACATTCATTAAAGGTCATCTTAAATAGGAATTGACTCAAAAGATAGCTTACTTCCACATTCGCAAAGAACTTTAAGTGGTTAATCCCAATTACGAATTTTGCTAAGACAAAAAGTGATCTATGCAACATCTTACTTCTAGTGAGGGCATTGGTCATTAAACAAAAATCAACTATCTATGAGGTAATTCTATCACTGTTTCCTATGGAAAATGCAATCCTATATACTCTTAACACACTAAGTATTTACAAATGGATGCAATCTATATGCAAAGTTTTGAAAACAAAATGAAAATCTTTTTGGTTTTTCAAAATTTTTCAAAATTTTTTTGGTTTTTTCGCAAATCATAAGTATGTACAATGCATGACTCAATATGTGAAGAGAAAAGAGAACATCAAAACTCAAAATGACATTAGTACTAAGCCCCTTCACGGGACTTAAACTTCACTGTCTCGGTGAATTCTAAATCGTGAGAGTGACCTTTAAAAACACACACCAAAATGAAAATATGCAATGGTATTTACAAAGAATTGTAGGCGTACCTTGTGACAACTCATATGTATGAGTGTCTAGTGGAACCGTTGGATGGCTCGGGGTCTTTGTTTTGTCGTTTGGAGCTCCATGTTCCCGGCCTTGAAGTCTCACCGATTGGGTCTTTCCCATGTTTCCTCCAGGATGGCTCTTGGTATGAAGCTCTTGGTGGTTACATCCTTTGCTCTTGCGGTTCCCGAATTACCATAGGAGGAAGGGCAACCGAGTGCCTTGGTTGTTGATGTCCATGGCAACTCAAGTCTTCATCTTCTTTTTTTCCTCACTTGAAGAGGCGTAGCGGTTGTATTTTTCGTTTTTCTTCATCCTCCTCCACAACCGTGTAATGAAGTTCTTTTGTTTTCTTATGACTTTGTCTTGGTCATTCACCTTCCTTTCCAAGTACATTTCATACTCACTTCTTTGGTAACCCTCTGGTGGTTCTTGTTGTTGGTATCCAATGTTGAAAGCATCTTCTTCTTCTTCTTCTTGGTTCGGTGGTATCTCGTTGGGGTCGGACTTGTAAACTCTTGGCTCACTTGGTAGGGAGTGACAGTTGACAAGTAGATGTTGAGGGAGACGGAATGAGAGGTTCTCATCCTTTGTCATCGTTGTGTGCTCTTGTAGGGGCAAGTAGCACGCTCGTCTTTGCCTCTCTTCATCGATGAACAAGTAGATCATCCAGACATTCATATACTCGTGGTAACCTTAAAAGAATTTCTCCTTCACTAGTTGACCCATATCCATCTTCCTTTCTCCTCTTTATCTCTGAAACTCTTCAAGATTGACTCCCATGTGGAGAAACAATGGCGTGAGGAACCCGCCAATACGGATCAAAGGCTTTCTTGTGGTCCTCAACTCTTCATGATAGTCTAACATCTCGGAGATGAAGACACCTCCGTTGTTGACATTTTTTCCTACGAATATGTTCCCACTCGGTCTCTTCATAACCGTCTTAACACCTTTTAATAACAACTTCAAACTTAAGGGGCTCACTAGTCTTGGCGAGCATCTCCCCACAAAGGTGTTTCCAAGAAACTCCAAAAGATAACGAATAGTTGGGTTTTGAACCTTTGATAGCTTAGCCAAACCTTCATCGTAAGACCCAAGTGATATTCTCTCCCAAAGTATTCTTGATTCAAGTCCATCTCTGTAACCAAAATCTTCTTTCGTTGGATCGAAACCATACACTTGACATATTTCCTCAAGGGGTACCTCATAAAAGTTCTCATTGATATTAAATGTGAGGTACACAACACTTTCATGAGGGTCGCGTCCTTGTACCATGCTAACCGTTGAGAGAAATTGGAGAGTGGGGTGACAGTAAGTCGCATAGTTTATTTATAGAAGGTTCCCCATGTCCATTTTCCTAATCAAGTATTTTACTTGATTGTGAATCTCCATCTCTCTCAAAATGTCCTCATCCGCCAAAGTAGTCCCAATGACCTTGGCGTTATCTTGGAGATGCAAGTAGAGGCTTGTCTCCTCATCGTACCAACTCGTGTAGGTGACATTTGCTTGTTCTCTTGAAGCCATTTTCGGATATACAAAATATAGTAGATATTGTGTGTTCAAAAATACAAAAGAACGAATGTAAAGGCTTAAGAAGGATTTAGCTTCTAATCGAGTTTAAACTTTCAAGAGAAATTAATACTAATTCTTGACTCGTAGCAACTTCCTTAACCAAAACATTCAATCTAAGTGCTATAACAAATGGATGCACTTGGACCGAAATTCTTCTTCAAAAATCATCAAAATAATCGACCACTCCTTAGCTTAGCTTTTTCAAAATTTCACAAGTAACCGAATGATGCATATGCCATGAGTAAGCTGCCTATAAAATTCACCAAGAGAATGTTCATTTAAATCATTCAAAGACTTTGACTAAATCCGGATAAGTGTGCACTTAATATAATTTATCCAAATTCAATGGTAATGAACAATGCTCAAGGTTTTAAACAATGAATAACAAGTAAAGCAAACTTCATATCATCATAACAATGCAATGACATATTCAATGAAGGCTTAAAAGCAATCATTTTAGCTTATGAAAATCGAAATACTCAAGCATTAAAGGACATCACTCAAAAATTGTAAACTCTTTAAACTCTTCAACGATTTCAAGCATAAGTACCATAAATTCAACATAAGAACCAATGAAACTAATTTTCCCCAAAATTCTCTAAAGAACACTATTCATAAGCACTATTAATCAAAAATAACAATCCATGAATCAAGCATTTTTAGTTGTTTTTAAGAAGATCAAATCAATGAAAAATCAACAACTAAGCTCTAGCTACCAAGATAACTTACAAACAACATCTAATTCACTCCCTCTCATCAAAACCGAAAATCATTATCAAGAAGAGAAGAAGTTTTTATCCATACATTTGGTTTCTTGATGGAAATATGAATGTGAGAAGTAGAGAGCTTGTGAAATGCTTGCAAAGGTGGATGAATTTTGTGAAAAATCTCAAAGTTTTTTTCAAAGTTCTCAAGAACACAAGAAGATGAAAATGTCGATGGCTTAAAGCTAAGAGAGAGAGAGAGAGAGTTTTTGCTTTTTCAAAAAATATGTGCCATTTATGTTTAAGTGTTCAAGTTGGTAAGATTTTCAAAAATTGCTAAAATGGTCCTTAGAAATTTCTTTCAGAACCATTTGGCAAACATTTATCAAAATCACCCTTAAAATCTTGAAATCCAATTTTGAAGGGAAAATCAAGTTTAGCTTTTGAAAGATTAGGACCAAAAGTTTTTAAATGGACAAAAAGAGTTAAGTTTTCTTAAACCAAACTTTTGCAAAATCACTCTTGAAATTCTTTTAAAGTGGTGAAATGCAAGTGTAATCATTGAGTTTAAGAGAAATTATCTTAGCTAAAGGAATGTTCTTAAATTCTAACTCATGGTGACTTGTTGAAAATGTCCATCCACACTCCATTTTGGTTTTGATTCTTGCTTTGATTGGTTCTCCCTTAGCACCTAAGCTTTGAGCAAAATAACGTCTTTGGAACAAGGTTATCCCAAGACATATCATCATTCTTGAATTGAAAAGATTGAAAATTCAAGACTTAAAACGAAATATATACAAAGGATATGCATGAGATTGCCTCTTAAGTGCGCTTGTTTAAGATCTTTAGCTTGACCGTTCTTCTTTCCTTTTTAATTGGTGAGATTAAGGACCACCTCTTCTTGGTTAGGTCCTCTTGGTGACTTCCGCATCGCCCAATTCTTGATTTTTTTGAAGTTTTTCACTCTTTTACCTTTAAGGAAATGAGGATTGTAGCTATCCTTGGGGGTTGACCATTGAGTGTTTGGTTTATCCTTTATCATGCCCAAATTTTCGTGGGACACATCTCCCTTAGGGTCTTCCTCATGAAACAAATCCCAAACTCTATCCTTCCCCAAACTCTCATAGACCTTTTCTTCTCAAATTCTACCCTTTTTCTTTGGTTCCCTTTGGTATACCGTACCACAAAAAGCATTGTCTCTCTTGGTTTTAAGCATTGGGTAGGAGACTGCTTCATCGACTCTTTTCAAAATGAGCTCTCTAGTATCAAAGTCTATTAATGGCGTCCCTAAGATCAATGGGAACTTGGCTTGGTTAGATTTAGTATCCACAACCATGAAGTCACACTTAACAAGTGTGTTGTTGACCCTTAGCTCAATGTTCTCTAGCCTTCCCATAGGGGTCTTTTTTATATGCATCCCCTAGTAAGATGGGATCCGCTCCTCTCTTGATCTTGCATTGAAATCCAAGTTCTTTCACATGGTCTAGTGAGATGACATTCAAACTTGCACCGCTATCCGCTAAAGCATCCTCAAAATGGTAATCCTTAAGAACACATGAAATTATAAACCTTACCTCATCATTGTTCCTCTCTAGAGTCTTTTCAATATCTCGAGTTGTCGGGATACCATTGTCCCTCATGATCTTCTCAACTTTGTCTCTTTGGGAAATAGCCTTTTCTAGCTTTTCCTTGACAATTTCACTTGTCTTTGCTTCTTCCTCCCATTCCTTGGAAATGTCCAAAATACTTTTCTTCTTGAGTTCTTTGTAATGCAACTCAAGGATTTGCTTCTTGAAGCGTTGAGGGTATGGGAGTGTGTACTTAAGAACCGAAAGACTCAAAATGGAGAAGTCTTCCTCACTCCCTTCTTCTCCTCTAGGTATATACCTAGGAATATTTTTTCTTTCATACATGTATCTTTCCTTGAGACATTGGGTTTCTCTTTCTCCTTGAAGTCTTCCCTTTCCTTAGATTCCTCAGAAACTTCTTCCTTAGTAGCCTCACCTTCAAACAAAGGCTCTTTATCTTCTTTCTCAATCTCGACATCTCCCTTAGCTAAAGGAGTGTCCTTCTTCTCAAGCTCCTTTCCAATTGGAGCTCTTGTCTCTTCAATTTCAAGGTGAAATCCGACATGACCTTCCTTATCAATCGGGTTTCCAACCAATTCCACATTCAAGCAATCAACAATCTCATCAAGTGGATTCAAAAATAGATTCTCAAAATCATCAATAATCTTCTCCTCTTCAAGAGTAAATACAATACCGTCCCATGGTTGAGTAGTGTTGTTGATTTCTTCTAAGAAAACATTACAAAAGTCCTTGCTAGACTCTCTCTCTTCTCTTTCGCCGTGGCCTTTCCTTTACGGTCCGAGATCACTTGTTGGAGTTGGGAATCTATGACCTTAACATGTGAAGCAAGAGCTTCATGCTGATGTTCATGTCTCGGTATATAGACTCTATCTTCACATTCATTTCCCCAAACTTCTTGTTGAGCCCGGCCTTGATCTCATTTTGTCCTTCCACTAGCTTCTTAAGCATAACATGATTCTCTTCCTCTTTGGTAGGACCACTTTTTTGTTGAGGGTTTTGGTAGCAGTCTTACTTAGGTTGGTATTGGTACCCTTACTGGTTAGTCTTGGGAGGATAAACTTGATCTTGTGGATTCTCCACATTAGTGCTTCAGTATGATAAGTTGTTGTTGTTGAAAGGGTTGTATCCTTGGTTGAAGGGTTTTTGGTAGTACCCTCCTTGGATGCATCTCACTTCTTCTTGGTTCTCACCCTCTTGTCCTTCGACTTTGGTATCTGCAAAGTGAACACTTCTTCTTGTTTGTTGAATGAGCCTATCAACCTCGTCACTAAGCTCCTTGATCTTGTCTTCCTTAGATCCCGTACTTCTCATCGTTTTATCATAATCACCCCCATCGCAATTTTCGCTTTGGGCGAGATTGTCAATGAGTCTCTCTCCTTGGTTGACAGAAAGACTAGCAAAGCTTCCCATCGAGGCGGTGTTCAAAGCCAAGTGGTACTTCTCATGTATATCCCTATGGAAGATTTGAAGTAGGTTGCCCTTGGTAATACCATGGTGAGGAAAACTCCTTATGTATCCATTTAAGCGGTCCCAAGCTTCATATGAGGACTCCATTCCTCTTTGTTTGAAGGTAGAGATCTCATTCCTTATCTTTTTCTTCCTTTGGGGTGAGAAGAACTTAGCCAAAAACCTCTTTTTGCATTTGTCCCATGTTGTGATAGTAGAAGTCACAATGCTTTTCTCCCATTGAGAGGCTTTGTCGCCTAGAGAGAACGGGAACAAAGTTAATTTGATTACATCTTCCACCACTCCATTAATCTTTACCGTCCTGCATAACCTTTCAAAGTTGTTCAAGTGCTCTAGAGGTTTTTCCAACGTAACACCAAAGAATCTAGTGTTTCGCACCATATTGATCAAGCTTGACTTGATCTCAAAGTTGTTGTTGCGGATTGGTGGGGGTCTTATATCCATCCTTTCACCATTAGTAAATGGCTTATCACCTTCTCCAATCATTTTTTTTTCTCTAGGGAGATGGAATGGACGGTTACCTTGGTCCTCTTGACCAAAAAAATCCCATGATTTGAAGGGGGAAATCGCTCGTGTTGAGGGTTCTCCATAGGTGGAGGATTCTCTTCTCCAACTTCTTGATTCATACCCAACCTTCTTAAATGGGTTTGTCTTTCTCTAGCTCTTCTTTGTCTTGATTGTTGTCTTTCAATGAGTGTTAGGTCAATGTCAAGAAGTCTTGTGTTTGGCTCACTTCTTGACCTTGTTATCATGTACCTTCACAAATCAAAGAAAATCAACAAAAGAAAGTTAGAAACTTAAACGAAAAAGTAAATTCTAGTCCTTGAAATCTAGAAATCTCTTTGAAGATTCTAGCTAAAGCCTAAATCCAACGACAACGACGCCAAAAATTGACAACGAGCCTTTTCGTCTAAGTTTCTATTTTATAAACCTAAGCCCACTCACAATCCCGCAAGAGAAAGGGGTCGAGTTGTAGTACTTAAGGTATCGTCCAAGGATTTAGAGGCTTATCTAGAAGAACCTAAACAAAGGGAATCAACTAGATATCCTAGTCTAGGGGGTCGATTTAGATGGGGATTGTCACGGGTCTCCACTAAATCTAGCAATCAACAAGGCCAAAAATAATAAAAAAAACATAAGTAAAAGCAATAATTAAAAGCAAGAAAGGAGTGAACTTGGATGCAAACAATGAAAAAAAATCAGATGTTGAGATAATAGCAATGGGTTCGGGGTCGATCTAGAGATGTAATGGACTTTGCTAAGGTTTTATTAGAGGAATGAAGCTATTCTTAGGCCAAGGATCCCTCCTTAATCGATCTACCCACTCTTAAGGCGAAGACCTATTCACCCATACACATTACAAGGCTAAACTCTCGTTTGCTGCCTATCTAAACATGTAAGTGATAGTGTTCCTCAAGCCCTTCTAGTCATCTAGCACCTAAGTAACATCCACTCTCATGGGCCCAAGTGAAAGACATAGATCTTGTTCTCTCAAGCATTTCATCGAACACTTTCTAGGCGTCAATGAACAAGCAATGAACTTTGAAGAACTAAACAAGATCTAGTAGAAATCTATACCAAAATCTAGCCTAATAATCCATCACAACCCTAGATCTAACCCTAGACTACTACATCTCAAGATCCAAGAAGGATCTACTCACTAAGAGTCATGGAAATCCAAAGACAAAAATTTGGTCTTTGAGCTCCCATGCACTTAGAAATAGATCTAAAAGAAAGAGATGAAGAGAAGAGATCCAAATCCAGTCAAAGTATTAAAAGTAGTTATTACAAGAGCTTGATCTCAAAGATAAGCAAAGAAATTGAAAGATAAAGTTAGCATATGTTTTTGGTTCACAAAAGAGGGTATTTATACTAAAGAGGGGAAGAGTGGGTGCCATAGAAGCAATATTTCCCGTCAAAGTGCCATGCCATTGCCAAAAAGTAGGCTACTGTCGATCTGGTGTTGCACGGTTGTTTAAAGGAAACAAAAGGCAACGAAGCTTTAAATTTATAAAAGCTTGTTTCTTAACAATCACACAATCCGCAAGTGCACGAATTTGTCATTGTAGTACTTTGGGGTCGAACCACAAGGAGCAAACCTTAGCTAGATGGATCTAAGCATTGGGAATTCACACTCAAGCCTGATCTAAGCAAATAGAAAGGTTGGGGTTTGTTTTGGGTTTTCTTAGTAGTCAAATAAACAAAAGCAAAGCAAGAAATTAAACAACTTAAATAAGACAATAAACTTAGAATAAGAAAGCAAACATAAACATAAAAGATTCTAACTTGAAATAAACTATAAACTAAGATGATAGAACAAGGGATGTTATAATCGATCTACTTAGAAAGAGGGTGATAAAGGTGTTAGATCAAGCTATTGAGCACAAATCCTTGACCAAGGCAATACTAGCCTAATCCACTCTCATGGCAAGAGGCCATTTCCTTATCAATCGCATTCACTCAACTCTCGTTTGTTGTAAATAATAAATCAATTAAGAATCATTAAGAGCAAGCCCATATAGTCACTAATCAATCTAGCAAACAACTCTCATTGGCTAGATTGAAATAGCAAGTATTTGGTTCTCCTAGGCATTTCATCGAATACCTCTCGGGCGAGAAATGCATACAAGTCTAGATCTTAGTTAGCTACTTTAAAACCTAGCATTAAGCACTCCAAATCCTTAGGAAACTTAAGATTAGTTATCCCTAACACCATATCTCAACCTAATTTAAGTAGATCTAAACATCCTTGGTTCCATCAAAAAGACTACTCACACAAGAGTGTTGCCTAGGTTCGATGGGAGCTTCCCTTTACCAGCAAGAGTGTTGTTTGCTGGAAAGGTGA
>OVAN01006512.1:0-21172 GCA_900406275.1 Anastatica hierochuntica
CCTTGCTCATGCACATATCTGGAGGTAAATTGTATGGAGTCATGATCACAGACCACAACGAGTGATTTTTTAACATACCAAATGGATTAAAACCATCAATACATAATCTAAGATAAACGTTTCGCGTCTTCTCGGATTGATATATTCTCTTAAGTCTATCAGTAATAGGTAAATACCACATACGAATTACTGGTATTCTTGTCCGCCCCTCACTAAACTTGTACCTTGGTTTTCCAAAGAACTTACAATGCTCCAAATTCTCATCTCCTTTCCAGAAGAGCATATAATTATCTACACATACATCAAATGTATGGTATGGCAACCCCATCTTTCGCATCAAACTTTCTGTTTCGTAGTGTGAACGTGTCGCTTGATTTTCTTCCGGTAAGTACTCTGAAAGTATTTCTGACAGTGAGTCCATACAACTTTCAGAGAGATTATGATCTGCTTTAATATTCATACATCGAGCAGCCAACGACAACCGTGAGTGTCCTTCATGACATCAATCATAAAGTGGAGTGTTTGCAGCATCTAACATGTCGTAGAATTGTTTTGCCTCATGGGTAGGTTCTTCATGAACATGATGACCACTTTCATGTTCATGATTATAATCACCAAAAGTCGCGGGTCCTCCAAATGCTTCATTTACCATCTGCTCATAAGTATTCCCTCCACCAATATCTATTGGTGGAATCTCACAAGTATAGTCTACATTACTATAACTAGTACCCCCGACCACATTATAATCTTCTCCATGCTCATACCAAACATAATAGTCTGGCATAAAACCTCTACTATACAAATGCCTCATAATAATATTTCCTCACAACAGTTTAGAAATTTGACATTTTAAACAAGGGCAATAGAACCTACCTCCACTGCTTTGGGCGATTGACTGGCTGTTTGCGAAATTCATGAACTGCTCCACACCTGCCATGAAGTCGTTCGAGATATTGTTGGTGTATGGATCAATCCTATTATACATCCACGCTCTAGAATTCCACATTTGTTTTTCTAAAAATGAATTTTTAGAAGAGGAATTAAAAGATTTGGATGTGGAGAATGGATGATTTGTGTGGCAAGTGGTGTGGAGGCGAACGTTCTTTTTATAGGCAAAATTTTTACCACTAATTTGCGACTACTAAATACAGTCGCTCATTTGCGACAATTTGAAGACTTATTTGTGACTATTTTGCGATTAATATTTAACGTCGCAATGATAGGTTCACCAATTTTACACCATCTTTAATGCGACATTTTCCACGTTTATAACCGTTTTCTAAGACTATTTTACCATTGACACAAGTAGTCACCAAATAGTCGTAAACTTATGACTAGTTTGCGACTAACATATCTTTATCATTAAAAAGTCTCTAAATAGTCGTTGTTTTACTACTGAATTGCGACTACATTATGTAGTCATAAAATAGTCGTACATTAAGAATAACTTGCGACTAACATGGTGTCGTCGTTATAAAGTCGTTATACAGTCATTATTTTACGATGGAATTGCGACTATTTACCGTTTTCGTATATTTGCGACTATTGAGAAATTGTTTTATATGTAGTCGGTAAATTGTCACATATTAGTCGCAACTTAGTTGCAATGTTTTGTGACTATTTTCACAGTCGCAAAATGTAGTCACAATTTACAGGTTTTCTTGTAGTGGATCGTATGGTTCTTCAAGCTCTGATACCAATTGAAGTATTTAAAGGTCTTTAGAATACACACGATTTCAACAAGGAATGATATCTCTTTATTGATAACTCTTTCGAAAACTCAATCTCAAAAACTAAAGTCTCAAAGCTCAAAAATCTAACACCTTATCACCACAACTCGATGACTTATTATATAGGTGTTTAAATTTCCTAAACCTTCTAGGACTAAGTTTTAGATAACTCCTAAACTTATTAGATAAATACTACTAATTTCCTATTCCATATCTCGGTAGGAAAACAATCAATTTAGCCACTTACTTGTTTAGCAAGTTTCTTTTAAACTGAAGCCAACATAATTGATTTTATATCTGGCGTTCAATATTTCATGAATGGATTATCCTCTATGAATTTCATGTTCAAGTTTCTTTTGTGTGAGGATCCATAACTTTTCTGATAATTCATTTCATGATCTCTCGCCTGCCAGCTTTTTATCTTCTTTTTCAAATGCTTATGGCATTTGATTTTCAATATTAAATAGTGATCTTTTTAACTTATGAACTTCACATTTATATATATTCATTGAAAGATCCAAACTATTCAATAATTCTCCCCCTCAAGATGATGACATTTTATGTCCATCCATCGCAAATAAAATTTCACTTTAGGATCAACGGCAAATCTAATCACCCGTTATGGGAAAATATGATGTCTCAAATATTTTTGATATGAAAGCTTTAGTACCCTCTTTCAAAATGATGATTTTCCTTTCACCTTGAACTAATTTCCTCTTTTGGATCGACTATAATTGGGTATGAATAAATAATTTCATCCATCATCTCCAATGAGCTTATTCAACCAAACTTGTGATTTATCCATAAGATTTTCTCATGATGCTATTTCTTTTAATTTTAAGACATGCATAAGTTGAAATTTTTTTTTGATTTTCAACATAATTTCTCAGTGAACTTTAATATCATTGTTTTTATAGGGATGACTTATTCTATTGTTTTGAGCAATATGTAAATTTCAGTTACTATTATACATTTCGCCACCATTCTCAATCTTTATATATGTATGTTACCATCATGCATTCTTCTAAAACGTTTTTAACTCTTACGCTCTTTGTGAACATTTTAAATCTTTTAAGAGCATTTTTTCCATAAATATTATTGTTCTCTTAGAACGTTTTTTCGCTCTTCTAGAGCGATTAGCTCTTACGCTTTTCAGGAGCGTTTTAGCTCTTCTTAGAGATTTTTATTTCTTTCTCTCTTTCTCTTTAAAATTTATCAGCTATTCAGGAGCTTTTGAGAAAGTTTAGCTCATCGTGAGCGATTTGCTCTTTTGGAGCATTTTATTATTTAGGAGCTCTTCAGAAGCATTTAGTTATTTCTGTATTATTCAAGAGGCCTAACATTTCCATATAATTTAGATAATTAAAGAAAAACAATAATTATGTATGTGCAATGAACATAATAACATAATTTAAAAGTTGGCTTTGTGCGATGGTCTAGCCATCTTGTGACCGACGACGTAGTCGCCTTGAGTTAGTAAATAATATAAATTAAAAGTTAGCTGGTTAGCATATAACATATATTAAAACGTTAGTTTTTTAGCATAAACGTAAATTAAAAGTTAGCTTGTTAGCATAAACATAAATTAAAAGGTTAGCATAAACATAAGTTAAAAGTTAGCTAAGCACGGGGAAGGCGACATCTGTCGTCTAGTAAATGAATTTAAACAAGTTTGGGAAAGATAAAACATATCTTCACGAAAATAAAATTAAAATTTAAATTAAGTAAACATAAATTTAAATCATACCTTGTTTCAGTACAGATCAGATATAGAGATGTTCATACTGATAACGTCTTAATATTATATTATATTATATGTGTATATTTATTTGTGTATATATATTATATATATATATATATATTCTATTATATTGTTTTTGGTAGAAGAGAGAGAAGTGAAAAAGAGATGGAAAAGATAATAATCTTTCTTCCCTCTTTCATTCACTTATATAGTAACTTCAGTCAGTAATTTCAGTCGGTTTAAACCAAAGGAAATATTAAAATATTAAAAATATTTTACAACTAATGGATAATCATCCATATTATAAAAAATTTGAATTATGTTTTGCCAGCCTGACATTTTCTAATTAAGATGATATTTTTCCCCTACTAAGATCGAAAGTGGAATTTCAAAATTAATATTTAGGATCAATTAATTACGATTCAACCATTATGTGTATTTACATGTTCTAGGATTGTGGAAAATAAAACAAAAAGAAAGAGAAGAAAATAAATATCCTGAGGAAATTTATTAGGATGAGACTTTGAATGGCCACACACGCAAACACATGATCAACTATTAAATAAACATTATTTTCTCTTCCTCCTCTTATTTACTGCATTTCTCATCTTCGAATTAGCTTCTACCAAGACCTTTTTCGGTTTCGTCTCACTTTAATACTCTCTCCTTGAAATATTGATTCTATCATTTTCACACAAATTAAAAAAGGTTTTTAACCTAAAAAACATTTTAAATTTAATAAAATTGAGAGTGCATTATCTGTGGAATGACACATTTCTTCAATTCTTGTGCGTTATTGGACGAAAATGCCTTTATAAAAGTTGTTGTAGTGTCAGACGAAAGGGAATTGTTCGAAAAGTTAGTTAAAATCGAACTATGAGTTGTTTGACTGGTTTGTTTACCATTGAAAGTTGGACGTTAAAATAGAAATTGCATTTTTTAAATGTGGACTAGATTAAAACCGAATTTTTTTAATTCTCAGCCGCTGATAGTAAGAAAGACCTGATGGTGAGAAGCAGAGGTGTTTGGGTAACCGAAAAACAATTACTAGTTGCTAAGCTACAACGCATTACATAAAGAGGTTGAGAGCGGTGAAGCCATTTGTACATGGTTATGAATATTGTAGAGGTTAAGAGTTAATGTTAGTTATTAGAACAGTTGATAGACATGTTACAAACTGAATATATCGTTTTGTCTTGTTTTCTTCAATGACAGTTGTTTCCTTATCTTGTTTCAATTGGGTACAAAAACATAAGTATCGTAAAATAATTGAGGTGGAGAGTCCATGTATATGAAAATATACACTAGTTCAAAAATGTATTGCCAGTCTATAATGCCAATGTTAGGGGACTAGTCCTTCGAGTTGTCAAAGAAGACGTACATGAATTTGGTGTTCTTCTAATGGACCAAAAAGAGAAGAAAATTAAGTTGGAGTGAATAAGAATGTGTGAGGGGTGCATCAGAGTGAGATATAACATGTGTTATTATATAAGAGAATGAACTAGTCTTCTGGGGACTTACTGTATTTGTAAGAGCTACATAATGTACTATAAGTTTTAGTTGAAGATGTGGAGTAGAAGAATTATGGTCCGCAGAATCTTGCATATAAAATGGCAATGGTAAGTTGAAATGTTGAGGTGGACTAATCCACGTACATGAACTTGTATACTAGTCCAAAAATGTCTTATGTGTTCACAAGTACCAAATGTGGACTAGTCCATCGAATAAGGATATAGATTTTTCCTTCAAAGTTAATTGTCGGGAGTAGGCGTACGTGTGTTGTAGGTGTAGCTGAACAAATGGTTATCCCACTCAAATATATTCGCCATTGCAGAGACCCTACAAGAAAATAATTTGGAAAAAGATGAGTTTTGGCGAATCCTATATTCAGAAAAAGTAATAGTATGTGGTTTTTTGGTTTCGATAGGGGATAAAATCTATGGATTATATCACAAATCGAAAACAAAAAGTGTTACGATTTTTTGGAAACAAACTGTGAACATCTTCGAAATCTCTAAAATTTTGAAAAACACACAAAATCTAAAAGTTTTTTTTTGTCTTTAGGGGTTTTGAAAACAAATTGAGTTAGGATTTCTTTGTCTTCTTGATTCACCTATAAAGTTTGTATGGTTGAAGTTAAACAAAATTTGGCAATTTTTTTATTTTGAAGATGATTTTTGAATTTCCCTAAAATTATATTAGAAGATTGTGTGAAAGTAATCAATAGAAAGAGAAGTATAGTAAAAGAAAAAAATGAAAATAAAAAAGAAATTTTATCTAATTTGTTTCTCAGTTATCGTTAATTTGGGGCAAAATCACCATGGTAATCTCAAATGAAGAATGTGTCTTTGGTCTACAGAATGCTCTATGGTGATAATATAAACTTAAAAAATGTGTCATGCCATGCCATGTGAATTCCTATATTAAAAATCAATTAGTGGTTGGTTTTAAATGGTATACGTTTAACACATTCACATATTACCAGTTGTAATAAAATGTCTTAACATTAACTAATTAAAAGTAAATAAAAAGTTGAGAAAATTAATCTTTTATAAAAAATAAAATATCTAAAAATCTATCTTTCGAAAACATACAGAGTAGTAGTTTAGCTAAATCCAATAAACTTCTTAGATATGCTTCATTGTCATGATTGTAAAGAAAGATTAAGAGAGAATTAAGTATGAAACACGTGCACGCGATCTTTCCTGCATTAAAAAATATTGGTAATATAATAAGTACACTCTCTGTTTTAGTTTAAATAATGTTTTTTTTAACGTCTGGATAGTGATAAATATTAAAAATACAAAACCAGCTCTGAAACAGAGCAAAAAGCAAATGCAAGATCAAAAACAGGGGAAAGAGAGAAATCTCTACACTTTGCACCTAAAAGAAGGGCATTTGAATGTAGCCATCAAGCCTCTTGTCTGATCCTGTCAAGCAACCAAGTAGGTCCACCCATCGATAAGTATGAATTGAACACTCCTTCTCTAGTTACACTATTGGCGATGTCTCGAGCTATTGTATTGGCTCTTGGGACTTCCACCGCAACCTGACATCTTTCAAATATGTCCATAGCTCTTTGAATTTTCTCATAAATGTTTTTGTACCTTGGACATTGCTTGGGAAAAGCTATCACATCGTACACACTTTTGCAATATGTGGTTAGCACCACCTTTTTGATACAAAAATCCGCTACACTCTGTAGTGTCCATAACACACATCTAAGTTTGTCGAGCTCGTAAACGCGTCTTGGGCATGAAACAAAACATCGCCTGTGTGATCACGAGCCACCCATGACCTACCACTATGCATTGTAGAACTCCTCCAATGTGCACACACAGAACATTTAACCATCCCTCTCATAGGCTTCATCCATTTCCTACATAAGAGTCCATTGTCAAAGTAATATGAATTTTACGAAAGTGTATTGGTATTTGCGTTAATCCACTCTTGTGCTTCCTCTGAAATACGATGCACTATACAAGATGTAGTTTCCTGATTCCCTACATAGATGATAGCGTTACAATTTTCCAAGATATTCCACAACAACGATGGAATCTTTACCCTTATGTCTTTCACTACTCTCGCATCATCCACAACATCTAGAAGGTGCCTTATATTCTCTGAAACAAGTACAAAATATCCAGCCACAAGTTTAGGAATAGATGCTGCATTGAGAATTTGCTGAGCTCTCTCCCACATGAATAATGTGTGACTTATAGTTTCCACATGTTGCTGGCAGAGTTTACAACCACTATCTACCATCAAACCCCTGCTTCTTATATGATCCGCGACTGCAAGAGCACCCGACACAGCCCGCCACCAAAAAATTTTGATTTTCAGTTCTGTTTACGACTTCTAGATTCTCTATTTTAAGTTAATCACTTCCTGTTCAATCTGGTTTGGAGGTGGCAGAACTTCCAGAAGATGTGTACTCGCAAACCAATACCCGCTCTTCACCGAATATGAACCAGATTGCATGAAGGCCCAAATGTATCTATCCTCTAAATTTTCAATGTGCATTTTCAAAATCCTTTGCACATCGTCTTCAGGAAATAGTTCACGTAATTTTCCTTGCTCCCAAGTATAATCATTCAATCTCAGAGAGCTCACGGAAATCTCCAGGTCAATGGTTCGTTGAATGTTTTTTGGTCTTCGCAGAGTAGCATCCAAGATCCATTTGTCTAACCACATTTTTGTATGCAAACCATCACCTATAGTCTTCATAAAACCACGCTCTAATAGCTCCTTACCATATGTGATGCTTCACCAGGCATATGAAGGACAATACCCTTTACCACATGATAAGAAGTTTGATGAAGAAAAGTATCGTCCCTTGTAAATTCTTGCTAACAAAGAATCAGGTTCATTAATCAACCTCCAGGCTTGTTTAGCCAATAAAGATTGATTGAAAACATTCACCTCTCTAAACCTAATGCCTCCATTCTCTCCAAGCTATCGAATGAATCTTGTTCTTTTTCTTACCCGAGTTCCACCAAAAACTAGTCGTGGCACTAGTAATTTTTTAACACGTGTTTGTAAGGCGGAAAAAACTCATCGTATAAATTGGAAGAGCCATCGCAATAGACTTAAGAAGCACGCCCTTTCCCCCGAGAGAAAGCGTTTTGGTGTTCCATTTCATTGAGCCTCTTGTTTAGTTTTTCTTCAATAAACGCAAGTAACTTCCTCTTTGAACCACTAAAATATTCCGATAAACCCAAGTATATACTGTCACCACCTTCTTTGTGTACACCCTAGAAACATGATAGCACTCTTTTTGTTATTGGATCAATACTCTTCCCAAAAGTAACCGCCAATTTTTGAAAATTGATCTCTTGTCCCGACGCTTTGCCATATATCCTCAGACAATTCAAAAAATCATCAAATTTTTTTAACATCGCTCGGCATAGAAAGAAAATTTCATCGGCGAAAAAAAGATGTTGAATAGTTGGACTCCTTGATGATAGACTCATACCAGTAATCTTACCATCCATTTCAGCTCTATTCATGACGTGAACAAGAACTTTTGCACATAAAATGAATATAAATGGAGACAAAGGATCTCCTTGTCTAATGCCTCTTTCCGATTTCACATAGCCATGCGTTTGACCATTAATCAATATCGTATACGAGACCGATCGTACACACACCATTATCCAAGTGATCCATTTCTCGTTAAAGTCCATTCTTCTAAATAACTCCTCCAAGAAGCTTCATTCTACTCGGTAATAGGCCTTGGACATTTTCTTTTGGATTGCAATGAACTCATCCTTGCATCGCAGATTCGTTTTAAAACCATGCACCCTCTCATGCAAAGACAAAATGTTATCTGAGATGAGCCGACCCGACATAAACGCCCTTACGTTGGAGACTCTATCTGTGGTAGAAATTTCTTCAATCTTGCACATAATACCTTTGAAACAATCTTATAAGATGTTTTACAGAGACTTATTTGCCTCAAGTCGGTCATGGCTTTCAGATTGCTCTTTTTCGGTAGTAAACACAACTGCATAAAGTTCTAATCCACTGGTAGACATCCTGATTCAAAAAAGCTCTGCACCTCCTGTGTAATTTGTTGGCTTGTTACATTCCAAAATTTTTGGAAGAATCTCCCTGGAAAGCCATCAGCACTCGGCGTCGAATTGCTCTTGATAGCCTTAACTGCTTGCATAGTTTCTGCTACTGAGACTACCTTAGTAAGCTCCTCATTCATTGTAGCAGTAACCTTTGCTTGGAACCCATTAAACAAATCATCATCGATGGAAGGGCTATAAGTCTGAAATATGTTTTCAAAGTAATCAACAGCGATAGCTCCTTTCTTATTCTCACGAAGTCGTTCAATATCATCCTTATCTAGTAGAGATTGAATGGTATTATGCATCTTTCTCTTTTTTGCCTTATTGTGAAAAAAATTTGTGTTTTGGTCGCCTTCTTTTAACCATGACACCTTGCTTTTCTGTTTCCAAAATACTTCCTCCTCCGTAATAGCTTTAGAAAGGTCCAGCTTCATCTGTGTCAAGGTTTGTAGATTGGGACTTGTTTTACTCGATTATGCATCTATATTTTGTTGGAGTGTTCTCATTTGAACAACAAAATTTCCTTAAATTCCTCTCTTCCATTTTGTGAGCTCCTTACGAAAATCTGATATTCTATCAGAGACTTTCCTTTGACCAATCTCTTGATGTAAGTTCCAACCTTTTCTAACGATCTCCAATGCCTCTAGTTTGGTGCACCACCGCTTATCAAAGCAAAATCTACCAGGACACTTCACTGATACACCATCCAAGCTCGATAATATTGGCCTATGATCAGAGCCCCAACGCTCTAAGTAAGTTAACCGTGACCGAGGGAAAAGTCTGAACCACAAGACACTTCACTGATACACCATCCAAGCTCGATAATATTGGCCTATGATCATAGCCCCAACGCTCTAAGTAAGTTAACTATGACCGAGGGAAAAGTCTGAACCGTTCTGCATTCCCAAACGCTCTGTCTAGATGACATTGAATCCATACTTTCTATTTGATACCATTTACATATATGATCACTCTCGTTTCATCCCAAGATAACCAATTCCCAGAGCTTGGTAGTTCTTTTATTCTACAATCTCAGATCAAGGATCTAAATCATGAAAAGATCTCTCCAGTCTCCTTGGACCTCCAACTTTCTCTGAGTTATTTATCAGCTCATTAAAGTCACCAACTAGGAAACATGCTTCTTCTCTATTCAGGCCAATGTTAGAGATCATCTCCCATACCTCTTTATGTTTGTTGCTGATCGGGTCTCCATAGACAAAGGTTATGATGTATAAGGTAGAGCCATCATCCACTTTCACATCTATCAGTCTATTGTTCAATAACAAAATAACCACTTGATGTGAGTTGTTCCAAAGTAATGCTAAACCACCTCTGAGGCCCACTGGATTTAACAAAAACTTGTGGTCGTAACCAAACGATCTCTACAATTTACTCAACTCATCACTAGAGTTTTTAGTCTCTAGGAGGAACAAAAAAGCCGAAGAATGTTCACTACACATTTCCATAAGGCGTCGAACTGCCAAGTCGTTTCTCAAGCCTTGACAGTTCCAACTGATTGTCTTCATTGAGTATTGGATGGTTTCTGGTGAACCATCAAACCATTATCTTGTTTAGAACATTTCGATGATACTTCAGCTTCCTCATCTGATTTCCTTTTCATCGGTAAATCATTACCTCCTTCCTCAATGCCCTTATCAGCTTTCATATTTAGACCATTGCCACTCGCTTTATTTCTGTTGCGTCTATACC
Source organism: Anastatica hierochuntica (assembly GCA_900406275.1). Lineage (NCBI taxonomy): Eukaryota > Viridiplantae > Streptophyta > Magnoliopsida > Brassicales > Brassicaceae > Anastatica > Anastatica hierochuntica. The sequence continues at coordinate 10,758 of OVAN01006512.1, forward strand.
AAGATGAACACTTCCCCTGTTTATTCCCATTTCTTCCAAGAGAACTTATAAAGCTTGTTTCAACGCAGCCTATATTGAAAGTAGGAGATTCTTGGACTGTAATTTTTAGGCCTTCTCTTTCTTCATCCACCACCCTACGATCTGCGACCATAGGATGAACCCCATCATTTGTAACATTTGCATTGCCAGTCCCAACTTTCAACCCATTTTCTCCTAGCCTCTCTTGGCGTGTTAAGTTCGTCGATAACATATGATTCATTTCTCCATCAACTCTTCTGAAATCGAAGGCAAGACTTTTGTTCTTATTCAATATCGTACTAATCGTAGGAGGGCTTTCCAACCTTAGATGTGAATTTTGAGCACCGACATCTCTGGACAATTCATTCAATACTTTCTTCATTTTCAATTCTCTAAGTTTTCTCTCCTTCGGATCCACATAAATCATGTATATCTGTATTTGCTCAAAGACCTCAGAATTTACCAAGTTTAGGGTTGGCTCAAAACCAGGAGGTATCCAAGGTGTTAACAAAGGTATCAATTTCTCAGCCACATTAGAGTGATGTTGCCGTACATACGCCGGAGCAATCTTGACATTACTCTGTCTTTGTCTAGAATCTTGTCCATATTCATGACCTCTCTTTAGAAGAGGGCACCTCTGTTTTTCGTTAGTTAGACGCAAACAATGAAAACACTTCTTTCCAACTCGTTCATATTCAACATCTACCTGAGGTATCCCCCAGAAGGTAAATTAATGGTCTTGACATCACGTAGTGGTTGAGCTAAATCAATTATCACCAGAGCACGGACATAAGGTAATAGATGTTCTTTGCCTTCTTCAACCTCAATGATTTTAGCATAGTCAATAGCTCCCACAATCGCCCTGATCATTTTCAATATGAGATGATTGACTAGGATTTTGCGTATATGGATCCAGATCGGTGCTATTCGCGGGAAATTTGGTGAAGGATTCTCCACCCATCTATCCAACACCATTCCCCAATCATCAAAGGTCCAAAATCCATGTTTCATTACCGATTGAATGTCTGATTCAAGTTCAAAAGATGAACTAGAAACTCTCCTTAGTCAGAGCTATTCCTCTTACACTCTCATAGACTTTCCATATTTCAGGCATAATATGTAACATTCTACGCATATTCTGATTATCTGAGTTTAGAAAACGCCCATTCCTTGTTACTGAACTGAAACCCTCTTCCGCTGGTATGTCGATAGCCACATCTTCTTCTATCGACAATGATTCCATGGCTTGATTCAAAACTCCGTTCATTACTAGCAAGAAAATACCCACCGTTAGTAGAAGTTCTAGCTCACTCCTCTTCCAACCTTCAAACTCTAAAAGTTTCTGTAGATTTCTTGATGAAGATTGTCGATGGTTGGAAAGGAAATATAGAGCAAATTGAAACTCTGATTTCCGGTAATGGCTCCTAAAAAGGAAAGAAAAGGAAGGTAGCTGCAAAGAAAATTGGAAATTTTTCTTAAATGTAAAATAGTCACTAAAGAAATTGTCCCCACTGAATGATATTCCATTTCAATAGGCTAACCCAAAGCCTCTGGTAGAAGGAGAAAGATCTAAACAAAAATCACTCATAGTATTACGATAATTTCCCAAACTGATTATTAGTTTAGTCAATGATGTTTAAATAATGTTTAAAAACTTTTTTGTCTCATTTAGTCGATATTTTTAAGTTTATATGTAAAAATTTAAAGTTATTTAATTTTCATAAACATTTGTATTATGTGATGTGATATTTATTACCCGAATTAGTTTTAGTTAACAATGTTTTGGTGTAAAAGAAATAAATTGAAGTTATTATTGATTTCTTAATCGATTTGCTGAAATATATTTGATACAAATGTGCTCAAATCTTAAATATTATTTAATGTGAAACAAATGTATAATTTAAAAACAAACTGCTAATGAGGTTGGCGGAAGTGAAGTGGAGATTATAATGTCCTCAAAATGATTGCTAAGATTTTCCATTAAACTAGTGCATTCACTGCATGGACTGCATCGTTCTAAATATATATGTAGCACACGTCTTTGGACTATGAAAGTCGGTGTTCAAAGATAAAAATTGACAACACGTAGAGGGAATGAATGGAGACCATGCGTCGTGTGATGTTGTATACCTCTCTCTCACATTCGGGAATGTTGGATGCTTGTAAGGTGACAATCTTCAAACTATGTAAACCAAACCACTTGTTATTTGATAAAATCCAACACAAACCGGATAATAATAAGATTCATGATTCTACCACTTGTTAATTGTGATTTTACATTTGCAATCATCAGATTTTTTTAAAATTGGGAAATCGTATCGTGTAGAATCACTTCCACGTCAAATCTTTAAAAAATATTCAACCGTATAAAACTTTCCACCTCTAACTTTTTTTCTACCATTTTATATGCGTTATCCATAAAAGTTTTGTAATACTCGTATTTCAGCCCTTTAAGCTAATCCCAAGGCCCAGTTAAACTCCCGCAAGAAAACCTATTTAAAATATGCAAACTTATTAACCCTAATCTTATTTTCCTATTTAAACTCCTTTAACCTAAAACCTAAGTCTTTTTTTTCTTTTTTTGTGGAGTCGTCGACCAAAATTAGAGAGAATGAGACAGAGAGTTTTCGGTATCCAAAGAGAAAGAGAGAGGACAAAGAAGTGAAGAAGAAGGAGAAAGCATTGCAGTCTATGCAGTGATAGTTCGAAATGTTGTGGTAGAAAGGAGGAACAACCAAGCAAATCGGTGATTTTCGATCTGGTTTTTCTACAAAAGGTAACCAACTTGTTGTCGACATTCTTCAAATTACGGATAATCATTTCAAGGAGTATCCTAAGAGTTATTGTCATATTATTAAGGGCTATTGAAGCAGATCGTGAATCCAACCATTCTGTGCGTGGAGGGAGTTTTCGAGGCCAAACAACGTTTGATTGGAGTGGAATTGAATCCTACGACTCGAAGACATCCATGAATTGGTTCTAACCGTTCAGATCGAGAAGTCGGTCAGTGTTGGTTTTATGCCCCTGTTTCCGAATGTCTATGATTCTGCCGATTTTCCAAAACTAAGCTGCTTAATTTATTTCGTGTTTAGTTGATTTTGAGGATGTTTCAGAGCTCATCTTCTTTTGGATTGAAGTAGGGACTTATATGAATCCACTGGTAAAAGAAAAACCAGTACCAGATTCGTATGAGTAGAGAAGCGCGTACTGGAAGTTGATGTAGTGAATTATTCTGCGTCGGGAAGAAGTTGAGGAACTCCAAATTCAAGGTTCCAGAGAGTTCTAGACATTCCCGAGAACGTTGTCTTTCCCGGTAAGTAAAATTAGCGTTTTACCCTGTCCCAGGTTTTTTTGAGAAGTTTCCAAATATAACATGTTTTCATATTTGGAAAGTTTTCATTTTATGAAATTTCCTTGTTGGGCATGTTCTCCTTTTTCGCAACTTTCCTATTTGGACAGGTTTCCTTTCAGGGAACTTTCCATTTATGGTAGGTTTCCATAAATGGAAAGTTTCCATTTTTTGACAGGTTCCCGTTCAAAGTTTAATTCGGGTTCCTATTCCAAGTTCTTTTTCAGAAGGAGGATCAACATGGGGTAAGAAGGATGACGGAGGATCTTCGTGGGAATAAAATCTCGAAAGATGGGTAATTAGCCAGCCAAGCCGGAAGTTCAAGCATATGACCAAGGTGAGGAAGTTCTCGATCTCTGTCGATCTCGATAGTTGTTTACTTCTGTTATTTTATGGTTAAACCGACAGGGTCGAGCTATAAGTGTCGGCACGAATAATAACTATGTATTATGTATTGCTATGACATAAGGTCTTATACGTCTAAGTGCGATTGATTGTTAGGTCGCTAAGCTGAGCCTAAGACAGAACATGAACGTTGATCACCTAGGTTGCTTAAATGAAAAGATTAGGCCTAACAAGTATTGTTTGAGAATTACGCAAGAGGATCATAGTATTAAGTTAATCTGGTGATATGGTTATATGAGCTGGATGGTCAACCCATCTAATTTACGGTGTGATGCACCCATCACTGGTCAACCCATCACTGGTCGCCCATGCCAGAGTGTGGGGTATTGACGACCAGTGGAAAAGTTGAGTGCACCACCCAAAATGTCAGAGTGGGGTGCGATAGGCCATACTTTGCGTGATGTTACCTTAGGTCGTGGGAAGGACCGACCTCTACGAGACGATGATGTATATGACCTAGGAAGAAAAGAATGGAACCGGACGGTGGACCGACGGTGGGGAGATCGACCTATGTGACAGTTCCGGGAAGGAGTGACATGTATGTTGTGTAATTCATACAGGTCTATGTGAGGCGGGGCATGGGTTGTAATGTTATTTGTGTGTGTGATGAATTGGGATTCTGATGTGATGCTAAAAAGGTATTGGAAAAGATTGCGAAAAAAAATTTCCTAGTAGATTAGGATGAGTTTTGAAAGGTTTTCTATATGGTAGTTTTCTTGACGGACACGGTAGGTGCTTTGTTTGGGGTTTGAGTTTAGATCTAGACTTTCAAGGTTAAGTGGATATCGGGTGAGGCAAAGTGCATGTTAATGGGTTAAAAGTGATGGTCGACGGAAAAGTTGGTGAATTTCAATCAGTTTTGGCTATACCAGTTGGTTAACCCCTATAACCCGAGTTAGGGTCATTACAGGTTTGTTTCTCTTTCTGTTCTGTTATTTTATTTTCTTTTGTTTGTATTCTCTTTTGCTTTAGGTTTTTTTACTTTGTATTTGAACTTTTCCATCTGATTTCAATATTTCACTCTTAATTCTTTCCTCCAGCATCATTTTCCCTCGATCCCTACTTTTGTGATACCTTTTATGAGGAAAAATTCTAAGAAGTCACTAGCTATCATTATGTTGTTCATCGTGTCGTCGACGAGTTTTGAGGAATCAATTTCCGAGAGAGGTTTACCAGCCACACAATATTCTTGTTTGGGATCTCATTCCAAATCCTTGAGATGGCTGGTACAAGCAATTGGAGCAATGAGACAACATCACATCCCAAGTTCTCTGCCGCTAAACTTTGAGCCACGTGAATTTTATCCAAGATATGAGAGTCTCTAGGACTCCACGATGGATGTAGTGCTCTTTCTTCCTTATGCCTCTAACAAACCTTGGAAATCTCCACGAGACATTTCTGCATGTGTAAATCTTTCTTTAAGGAGTGCATTCTCTGTTTCCCTCTTCCTCATCTCCTTCTCGCCCATTTCCATAAGCACCAAATCACCATATCTCAATTGATCGTAGGGAGGACCCACATTATTTTAGGTCTTCTCGGCTCGACATTTTGGATGCTAGATGTTGGGATCCCTCACCGTCTTCAAGTCCAATTCGAATAAGCCCTGTCAGTTCTACATCTTTGGTAAGCATGACCTTGTTATATCATTCCATAAGCGGTATTATTTCTATTATCTTGCTATCATCCTTATTTTGTTTGTTTTATTTGATTTATAATTCGTTTCTCTTTAATCTTGCATTGCTTGAGTAGTGATTGAACCATAGGTAACATATCATACGTTGGATTTGCTTATCAAAAAATTTTAAGACTTAGTTCTTGATTGCTTGCTCTTTATGGTTCAATCCGACATTATACTTCAAGCGACTTACTATGCGCTTGCGGTTTAGATTGGGTTTTAATCGAATTGATAATTGCCGCATATGAAAAAGTGATGTGGTGTAATCTTTCATCCTAATTTAACTGCAATCAGAAAATTTTGTTGTAGTAGTTAGGGTATCGCTACGTAGAGACTTGGATCGTTATACTGAAATCCAGAAATTGACCTGAGCTAAAACATAAAAGAACTTTTTGTGAATTGGGCACAAGAAATAATTAAAATAAATTTTTAAATCAATAAATAAAAAATGTTAGGCGTTAGGGAAATTTGCATTGAATTATGAATCAAAAGAAACCGATTAATATATGGCTTGGAATTAAGCGACAACTGGAACTCGAAACACTAAGATAAGTCCTCTATACTTTCGAGACTCGAAATTGTATATCTAAACAACCAAGGGAATCAACTTTCGTTGTCCTTGTAGAAGTTAAACACGCATTAATTTGGACAAGTTTCGATAAGTTCATCAAGCCAAGGCGATCGACTTTCGTTGCCTCCTTGTAACTTAACTCGTCAAAGATTAGTTTAGGTTATTCAGCAAGCTTTTGAAATGAAAAATAACCTAAGATCTGATCGCTAGATGCACAGTAAAATAATCATGCATTATTATCAATCGAGATAAATATTATATGAATTCCCAAACAAATTGTAGCAACCTAAAACATCATAAATCCCTTTGAAAAACCCTTAACCTAACAATGATATTACTCATACATAGTAAAGAAAATTAAACAACAAGTAATTGAAAGAAATATCATATTGAAAGAGATTGGAGTTTAGAAATCTTCTCTATGTCGAAACAAATTGAAGTCTCCTATTACATACACTTAGAAATTGAAAATCTCTCAAGAACAAAGAAGTTTGGTAGCTGCTGAAGAAAAATAACATGACTCTCTCTTCATAGAAGCTAAAAACAAGTATTTATAATATTAGGTTATCCCTACGTCTTCTTTAGTTTAGTCAGTTATGAGGGAATTGAATTCGGTTAGGTGAATCGAAACTTATGGCATGAATTCTGAAGTTGATCACGTAAGACCATAGCATATGTCTGTGCCAAAATCAAGGCATCACCTGGTTGGAGTGACCACACCATCCGATGGGAATGACCATATGCCACAACTTGCTTCGTTTTAGAGCCAGCTTGGCATGTCTTCAATTAAACGAGTATAACTTCCTGATCCCAGCTCTAAATGACTTCATGCTAGTTGCATATGAAAGCTAACTCAAATTTCCATTTTGAGCCATAATTTCAGCTCAATCCAATGAAGTCTAGGCCTTCATTCATTAGTGATCTTTCAAAGGCTGAGACTCTGTCTAGCTCGGCAAAAAGAAAACTTGAGTGTTTGAGCTTTCTTCTTCTTGAATCATCTTTGAATCATGCTTGGGAATATGAATGAGGTCCAAAAAACATGTTTTTTTCTTTCTTTTTGATGATTTGACCTGTTGGGTACCTAAGATCACAAATACGCGAAAACTACCTCTAGAGGTCGAAAAAACGGCAAAAATCTTTAATAAATATGTATAAATCCAATAAAAAGGGTAAAATAACTCTTCTGAACTTAACTTCTTGCTTGTCCTCAAGAAAAGTAAATCCAAGAATGAAAAAGAAGTTTGAAAAACGAAGAAACGTACCTTTTATTGTTTCGAACATTGCCTCGGCGTCCTCTCAATTTTTCTCCATATGTAGCGTCAACATACAGATGCTAACTTCCACGTACTCCCTCTATTTTGAAGCCATCCCAATTTAGTCTAAAATCACAAGAGAAGCCATTAATCTCCAGTAGCTACTTATTCAGTTAAGTGTGCGGTCTCATCGAAAGAATATTGATCATAAGAACAATTGACCCGCACTCCTTCAAAAACCTGACACAAATTCTTATACAGTTCCAATTTCTCTTTCTTTTTTCCTTTATATGCTTTAGAGACTGTTTTTTTCTCTACTCTTCTAGAATATCATTTTATTTTTTTATCAGCCTCTTTGAGAATTGATTTTTTCTTACTTTTCTGGGGTATCATTTTTTTTATCTATCTCATTCTCTCTTTTTCGGTTTTCTTTCTCCTTTTTAATAAGCACAACAGATTTAGAGTTAATGATATTTCAAGGGGATCAAAATTTTTGAGAATAAGATCTTTTACCCCTTTACTTATAAATCATCATTCTTTTGTCCATTAGAATGAAGGGTAGAATAGAGTGGAACGTACTTACTGGAATAGTTGTATCAAGTCTGAAAGAGGAGTCTATTCAATGCATATCATTCCCCAAGATGAGAAAATTAAAATCAGATTAAGGTGGAGCTAGCATCAAAAATCTGAATCCTAAACTGATATGGTCGTCATGATAGATCGATCCACACAAAAATTTCGTTCAGTAGAGTATGCAGTCAATAATAAAACAAAATTTTCTGCATTACTAGATAATTGTTTCCACGGGATTTGACTCAATAAAACATAAAAATGACTATAAAAATTTTTAAAAAAACACTAGTAACGGATAAATCCCCGGACTTACCTTGCATCGCCTCACTGCAAAAGCAATCAACAGTAGGAAATAACAAAACGAAAATAAATAAGAATAAAATTAAAAAAAAAAAAGACATAGACTTGAACAATAACACCTAATAAAGACTCAATGGTTTGCAGATCCTGCGGGAGTGTGATAACTAACGAGTTCATAAGGATCCTGATCGCCAAAGTAGGTAGGGTTGTATCCTACCTGAGCTGAAGAGTCGATGAGCGGTGTTGGATGTGTCTGGTAAAACATGCCCAAAGTCTGAGACAAGAGAGAAACTCTTTACATCTCCCTCAGCATGCGGCTTGATCCTCTCGCGACGTGTAGTCCTGAAGAATCTTGGAGCGACATATCCAACAACTCGAATTAGTTTGGTCATCGTCCTCTCCAAGCGAGCTCTCTTTACCCGTTCCGTAGACAATGTGGTTTGCAAGTCCTCTACGGTATCCATAGGTGGGATAGTATGTGAAGAACCGCCTTGATGGACTTGGGGAAGTGATCCTCCAACACGGGCATCATCTAATACGACCTTCTCCTTAGCCCGTAAGTAGTCTCGGATTCCTAGTAAAGATACTCTGAGGATCTCACAAAGAACTCGGACCGAATAAGGTCAAAACGCGTCTCTCCATTCTGAAGAGATGGAAGTGAAGAGTGTGGGAGTAGGATGGAAGATGCCTCAGTCTCATATGGAGAAATGAAAACTTAGGCAAAAGAGTATGTACCTTCTACCCATCTGGATAGGAAACGTGATTTAGCAAGTGCAGAGAGATCCAAAGAACCATAGTTCTTCTCGGCCTTCACAAAACTAAGATCAATACCACATGAATGGACTAGTGCCGTGATAATCTCACTAAATTGGGAAGAATAATTCTTTTCCCGAGTCTCTTTTGCCGCTTCATGTTTCAATTCAATAACCCTCCTAGCAATAAGAGCTCCAGAGTTGCATCTTTGAGGAACTTCAAAAAAAGGAGAGATGACAACGAAGAACTCATCCCTAAGAATATAACTTTTCTTATATCTACTAAATATCCATTGAGCAATGAGGCGATGAACATAAAGAACCTGCGGATGAGTGAACTTCACTTCCTTAGAATTTTCGGGTTTTAAATCTTCATTAGCAAATGCTTTCCAAACATTGTAGCTATCGTTATCTTAAGTAAACTTTCGCTCATCATACCAATCCAAGTGTAGAGCATCAAAAAGTTCATGTATTATCATGGTGTATGACTCTCCGCGACATGTAAAAGAAAGAACACCATCTTCGACATTGTAGACTTTCTTCCTAGGGTAAGTAAACTCAACGGTCTAATGGATTCCGTCGAGAGGTCTTTGAACACCGAGAAAGAAATCTCCACAAAAGCACTTAGTCTTAAAGCTTCCAAATACCAAAACACGTCTATTTTCAATCCCAAGACTTCCAAAGTGGAGATGTCAAGCTTGAAAGGATCACAAATGGTGATAGAAGAAACGGCTCCCTTGTAGTCAATGTTCGGATTCATCGCGGTACCAACCTTCTTTGTGCTCGGAATTGGTGGAGAAACCAAAATTTTTTTAATCCCTTAGCCCTTGATGGTCTAGGCTTCTTAGACTTAGGAGATTCTCTTGGCGTGTTCACTACTTGTGAGACGGGAATAAATACATCTCTTCCATCGGAAAGTCTCTTGTCCCGTAATCAACACTCAAAGTGTCTTCACTTTCATCTTCAATTTCCTTTCCATGCTTATTTCTTACAATCTACTTTGGTTTTGCATTTTTCTTCTTAGGCTTAGGACTTCGGCAAGGTTCCTTGATTGTTAGAGCCTTCTCCTAGCGGATAGGTATTGTAATAACCCTCGCAATCGGATAAAATTCTGACCAAGTGACCGGATGATAAGAACGGAAAGTTGAGTAAACCACTTGGAAAAAGGCAAAATTTTTAAGTTAAAATCGGAAGAAAGTAGTAGCACGAATGGATTCCTTAAGAGATTTAGTGGATTGAAAATGCTGACGGTTCGGCCTAAAACGCCTTGGATAATCAGGAAAATTAGTCGGGAACTTATTCTTAGACCATTAGAGGAAAAATGACCTTGGAAATATTTGATAAAAATATTTTCCGAGGAAAATCGAATTTTTCTCAAAGAAATATGCTTCCCGAATACCCGGCATGTTTTTCGTATGTTCGGATCCGCGTAACGAACGTTCCGATACGATCAGATTTAATCGGGAACAGTTTGGCGCGATCGGGTACGTTCGGATCAGGAGAAAATACGATCGGAATC
>OVAN01006513.1:0-21169 GCA_900406275.1 Anastatica hierochuntica
CCCAACAGACTAATGGTTATGTCAGCCATCAAATGGTTCATAACAAGAAAAACCATTTTGATCCCAAGTAACACCATAAGCCAATCCCGGTCTCCAACTACTCGTACTACTCACCTGGAAGGGGGCAAATGGGAAGGGAAAAAGAGGGGTGAGTGACAGGGGAATCCTTTCTTATCCAAACACCCACTAATAGATTAGAACTAAAAACACAATCATGTCACCTAATGTACCCAAAGAATCAAACAAGTTCCTAGATGCACATCAAATGCACCAACAAGGTTTTGCCATACAAGACTTCCTGAGTTCCCATTCAGGTCTTCCACCGGATCGTCAACTCCTCATATGATGCCCCGATCTACAAGAGTGCACCGTACCTCAAGCATAAACAACACAGAGAACCAGTACCCATATCTACACGAGCGTACTGTCTCTTCCTGCAACAACAACTATAATAATCCTAGATCTAACAATCAACAATCACATACAAGCATCAATCAACAATCAAGACACCAATAAGGACCAAACGACTCGGGAAGCCAAATCTATTATTAGATGAGAGTCAAGCTAAGAAAAAACGGGGGATCACGCAGTAGCTCCTCACCTTAGCCTTAGAAAAATCGATGGATCTAGGTGTCTGAAAGGTAGATCCGGTCTTCGGGAAAGCAGAACTGAATCCTTAACAAGTTTAGGGTTCAGATCTACAGAAACAGACAAATCCTAGCCAGGAATTTTAATCAAACAAGAGCACGGAAGGAGACACAGTCTATACATCAGGGATCTAAGCTACTGACGACAAAGAAAACGATGAGAAGTTGAAGATTCACGAATAGGAAAGATGGACGGATCTCACGGTGGCCTCCCCTCCTCGTGGCAACCTCCGGGGTAGCTTGGATACTTGTGCATGCTTCTGGCATTTATCACAGTACTTGGTCATCTGGAGGGCGTCATGGGCCATTGTAGGCCAGTAGTAACCTGCCCTCTTGGCTCTTAGCACCAGGCTTCTTAAACTAGAGTGGGATCCCCACTCGCATTCATGTAGTTCTTTGAGGACAAAATCAGCGTCTTCCGACTTTACGCATTTGAGGTATGGACCCGAGAAAGACCTTCTGTAGAGTTTTTTGTGAATCAGGCAATAGCGGAATGATTGCCTTTTGATCTTACAGCATTCACTTATTATATTGGGCAGGACGTCATCCTCTAAGTAGGAAGTAATGGGCGTCATCCAAGTTTATTCTTCTTCGATATTGGAGACTTGATGCCCTTCGGCGTCTTCGTCAGTAGCTGGCCATTGGAGAACCAACAAAGGTATGCTAGTTGGCTCCGTGGTTTTTTGGGCTGAGGCCAGGTTGGCCAGGGCGTCCGCATGCAAATTTTGCTCTCTCGGGATCAGTGTGAGTTTGCATGCTTTGAACGAATCAATGATTTTCTTGGTTATGGTCAGATACTTGGTCATGTTGGCGTCCTTCGCTTGATAGTCACCTTATGTCTGGCTTATGATAAATTTGGAATCATTGTAAACATGTAGGTTTTCTATTCCCAAGTCTCTTTCCGGGCCGAGCCCTGCAATTAAGGCTTCATACTCACTTTCAATGTTGGTGGCTCTAAAGTTGCATCTTACTGCTCTTGATACCACTTCCCCTATTGGTTAGATGAGCACGAGGCCTACTCCCGCTCCTCGTATGTTGCTAGATCCATCTTCGTAAAGCACCCATTCTTCTTTGCTTTTACTTTTCTGCTGGATCTTGACTTCTTCTTTTGCCTCTGGTACCATTGGCGGGGAGAATTCGGCTACGAAGTCTGCCAGGACCTGTGATTTGATCGTCGTGGCAGGGCGGAAGATCACATCGTACTCGCCTAGCTCCACTGCCCATTTGGCTAATCTCCCAGATACTTCTGGCTTGTGGAGTATAGATTTGGTAGGGAAAGACGTGATGACTATCACCGGGTGAGCCTGGATATAGGGACTTAGCTTCCTGGTCGAGACGAGCATGGCGAGAGCCAGCTTTTCCAAGTGACTATACCGAGACTCAGTATCCAGGAGGGGCTTGCTTATGTAGTACACCAGACACTGCTTGTTTCCTTCTTCTCAGACCAAGACGGCGCTTACAAAATGCTTTGAAACAGCCAGGTACAGGAGCAGTGGCTCTCCATCTTGGGGTTTTTAGAGAAGAGGTGGCGTTGTGAGATACTCCTTGATCTTGATTAGGGTGTCTTCGGCCTCTTGGTTCCATTAAAATTTCTTTGTGAACTTAAAGGCTTCAAAGAATGCATGCGACTTATCGGATAGCCTGGATTTGAATCTACTCAAGGCTGCCATTCTTCCGGTAAGCTTCTGGATGCCTTGTGAAGTCTTGGGTGAAGGGATTACCTGAATCACCTTGATTTGCTTCGGATTTGCTTCAATGCCCCTATAAGTAACTATGTACCCCAAAAATTTCCCGGAGCTTACTCCGAATGAGCCCTTAGAGGGGTTGAGCTTCATATTGTACTTCCTCAAGGTAGAGAAGGCTTCTTGCAAGTGGGCTATGTGGTCTTCCGCTTCTAGGGACTTGACCAGCATATCGTCGATATAGACTTCCATAGTCTGGCCGATTTGGTCTGCGAACATCATGTTGACTAGCCTCTGATAGGTGGATCCCGCGTTCTTCAATCCAATAGACATCACCTTATAGTAGTAGATTTCGCGACAAGTCATTAAGGATGTCTTTTTCTGGTCATCTGGATGCATGAGTATTTGATTGTACCCAGAGAAGGCAACCATGAAACTCATCAGTTGGTGTCCGGCTGTGGCATCCACCAGTTTGTGTATATGAGGCAAAGGGAATGGATCTTTAGGGCATGATTTGTTTAGATCTGTAAAATCTATGCAAACCCCCCACTTGCCATTCTTCTTCCGAACCACGACGACATTTGCCAGCCAGTCCAGGTAGTGGACCTCCCTAATGAACCCGACCGCAAGGAGATTCTTGACTTCATCATTGATGATCACGTCTCGTTCAAGTGCGACCTTCCTCCTTATTTTCTTGACCATTGGGTACATGGGGTTCACTTGCAACTTATGCACTATGACTTTTGGGTCTATCCTTGGCATCTCCACGTGGGACCATGCAAAGCAATCGGCGTTGGACCTCAAGAAGTCTATTAGCCTTTGACGTAGGGCTTCTTGCAATCTTGCCCCTATTTTGGGATTTCTGCCTAGGTCTCCAAGTACCAAAGGTATGTCGTCCAACTGCTCCACTTCCGGCTCCTCAGTGTGCAATACGGGAAGTGTCTTCTGTAATTGCTACAAGGGGGTTGTCCTTCCCTTTAAAGTGGTTTGGTAGTACGATTGAGCGTTCTCTTGGTCACCCTTGATCTCCTTGATTCCCCATGGGGTTTGGAATTTGAGTACTTAGTGCAGAGTTGATGGCACGACTCTCATCTCGTGTATCCAGGGTCTGCCCATGATCATATTATAGGCGAAGGGACAGTCTACAATGGTAAACTTAGTAGATAGGTTGACTCTTCCAGTACAAACTGGGAGTTCTATCTCTCCAATGGTTTGCTTGACTTCTCCGCTAAAGTCCACCAGTGGTATGGTCTTCTTGGTTAAGGCTTCCTGGGTTAGACCCAAGTCTGTATAAGCTCCTAAGAAGAGTACGTTTGTAGAGCTTCCATTGTCGATGAGTACCCTCTTCACCAAACAATTTGCCACTGATAGTGAAACGACCAAGGCGTCGTGATGTGGAGTGAGGATTCCATCTTATCCTCCAGCCGTGAAGCTTATCACTTCTTGGCTGAGGTTCTGATGCTTTACTTCTGGGGTGCCATGATTGTTTTTTGCCAACCTTGTGCTTATTTTTTTGCAACGGCGTGTGTAATGCCACTTATCTCTGATCCTCCGGATATGACATTGATCACCCTTTCATGCCTTGGGAAATTTGGCGCTTGACGGCCTGCTGGGACTCCTTCTTCCTGATTATCCAGCATCTCCTTTGCTTTCTTAGAGAGAAATTCTCGTAGGTGTCCCTTCTTGAGCAGCTTGTTGACTTCTATTCTTAACGATATGCAATCCCCCATTCTGTGACTGTGGTCATTGTGGATGTCGCACTATTTGTTTGGATTTCGGCGATGGTCAGGTGACCTTATCTTCTGGGGCCATTTGACTTGGCCTCCCATCTCCTTCAGGACTCCTACCAGCTCTGCGCTCGATATTGATTGGTTGGATACATTTGGCCAAGTATGTACTGGCGGGAATCTATTGCCGTCCGGCTTACCCAGAGGCTTGTGTCCTTTGACTCCCTTCTGTCCATCTTCTCTGGCAGGTCTCTGGTAGGGCTTGTCTTCTTTGGGCATCTTCTCGGTCCTCATGACCCAAGATTCTTGCCTAGCAAGTAGGTCTTCTTCCCACTTGATTTGCGCCTGGGCGCGCGAGAGCACGTCTTCCATCATTCTACATTGGTATTTGATGAGCTCCTTGTACAGATCACCATCAGGCAAAAGTCCTCTTTTGATGGCAAAAATTGCGGTGGCAACACTGTAGTTTGGGATCGTGACATTCTGATTGTTAAAGCGATGAAGGTAGCTCCTGAGTGGCTCTGCCTTGTGCTTTCTAATCTCATTAAGGTCATTAGAGGACTTGGGAGTCACTCTTCTGTTAGCAAATTGCTCCACAAACAGGTCGATCAGATGAGCAAAAGATCTTGTGGTTCTAGTTGAAATCGATATGAACCATTGCAAGGCGACTCCCGTCAGGCTGGAACCGAATCCCTTGCACATTACAGCTTCTTTGTGCTCATTCTGGATCGCCATAGTGAGCATCTTCTGCTTGTAATGTGCAATGTGATTATCCGGATCGGAAGTCCCGTCGTACGGCTTGATGAATGGGAAGGTGAACTTCTTTGGCATGTCGGTGAGTGCAATCTCATCCGAGAAAGGAGTGTTTGCATAAGAGCTTGGAGCACTTTTCCTCAGAGGAGGTGCAAAACTCGGAAGTCATTCGATCACTGACTGCAGCGCCTCAAACTTACTGGAGAACATCTGCTCCCGTCGTCTGGCCTCATCAGAGAGTGGGACAAGACTTGCGGCCTACGACTCTTCTACATCCATAAGATCTTCTCGCTCTTGAGCAAGATTGTGGTTTTCTTGGGCTCCCGTTGTTGTTGGGTTTCCTCTTTCTCCAGAATTATTGGTAGTAGGAGTTTCCAGAGTTGGCATCTAGGGCACGTCGACCCTGAACCTCTTATTTGTGGCTTGATTTGCTGTCAAAGCTGAGTTTGCTTCTTTGAGGGTCTTGTTCTCTAGCTCCAATTGCTACAAGCGTTACGTGTTCTCCTGGAGTGTCTTGGTATGAGCTTCCATCTGCTGTCTCAAGGTCTAAAGCTCTGCAGTTGCGGCATCAGCTCCAGTTGGAATTTGATCCCTTCGAAGTTGCTCCATCTCTCCTAGTCTCTTTTGCAAAGTTTCTATCTAAGATCATATCTCCTCGTAGGTGAACTCTGTTCGTCCAGGCGTGATGTTTGTTGATTCATGATTGTCTCCAACCATCGTCACGTAGTTGTTTTTGAAAGCTCCCCTCCTTCTAGCACCAACTGTTACAGGTGATTTTGGTCGTTCTTTGCAAACACTATGGAAGCTAGAGGTCAATGAATGTTTAGCAAAGGTGGTTTGAAAGTATTATAAGCTCAGAGATCAACAATGTCGAAAAGGATATGTTGTATTGAATTCTTAGCCTAGGGTTTCGTGTGTCCACATTTTGCCCTTAAGCTTTATATTTATACTTGGAGTTCATGATTATCCCATCGAGAATTGGATATATCATGATTATCTACAAAATATATGCATCTTTATCTAGAATATACATCATTATCTGCTAATTTTAGATAGTAAAAACAAGCAACAGTCGGCGGTCGGCTGGCTTCCGGCTTCCAGCAATGTAGGGTCGTCTGGCTTCCTGCTTCAGGTTATTCAACGTCGTCTGGTTTTTTGCTTCTGTGCATTCCCCTACTTTCAGGTCTTATTATTGTACTCCATTTAAGCCCGGAAGAATTCTCATGGTCTAAATTACCTCCAACAGGCTTGATCCCTTGACAGAGTACGTAGGCAGCTCTTTTAATGAGTTCAGCCCCCACCACTTCAAAATTCATCATCTTCCATCCAAAAGGATTCAGACGCCTGGATGATCATCCCAAGAGCTACAAGCTCTGGTCACCGGACATCCGACTGATAAGTCTCGGATCACTTTTGGTTCGGAAACATGTATCCAAGTTGCGAAATATTCGAATTCCGAAAGATCAATAATGTATCTCTTTTCAATATTCAATAAATCTTAAACATTAGTTTTGGGTTCACAGAAGACTGAACAAACAAAGATCTTGAAATCCTAATTACAAATTCAGGTTCCCAGAAACCTGAACCTTCAAAAGGTCTTAAAATCCTATCATCCAGATTCAGGTTCCAAGAAACCTGAACATTCAAAAGGTCTTAAAATCCTATCATCTAAATTCAGGATCCCAAAAACCTGAACATTCAAAAGGTCTTAAAAATTCTATCATTCGAGTTCAGGTTCCCAGAGTCCAGAACAGTCAAAGATCCCAAAAGTTCAATAATTTAAGAACAGAAACCTGACGCTCAAAAAGGTCCTGAAATCTTATCGTTCGAATTCAGTTTCCCAGGAACCTGAGCGCTTAGAGACCTCGAAGCTCCGTCTAATTCCCTCAAAACAGGCATGGATGAGGGCTATAAAAGTCTGAACGCGAACTGTTAAGTCCACTAGAACCTGGCAAAACCCAAAAAGTCAACTGAACCCAACAAACTAAGCTAATTAGCTGATTCTCCCTGTAAAACAGCGCATTTTGAAGATTTTAAGGTCTAAAGGGACCTTCGAGAAATGTTCGAAATAATACTTATAAATTGTAAGGATAATAATTCTGATCTAAAAATACTTAATAGAAGTAAAAGAAGACACTAAGGTGTCTCAAGGTGTTTTGAGTTTAAAGGCCTCTCGAGGCTCCTAGTCTAAAAAGAGTGTAAAAGCCTCTCGAGGCCCTAAATCTTAAATTTTTAAAAGCCTCCTCAGGCTATCCGAGAAATCTAAAATAAACCTTAATAGGCATTAAGTCTAAAAGCAGAGAACAAAAGGATTAAAATCATTAAACGATCATCCGTCTTGAGCTCCAGCTTTGTAGTCCTCAACCCCTCTTTGGTACCTGTTCACGGATTCTTTCAGTATCCACCAATCCAAGGTTATATCCTTACTCACCTGACCTATTATGGTTAGCGACCCCCAACATTGAGGCAACGTGAACCTCAGAACCCTCAGAGATCTGGGGGAAAGGAAGTCTGCTCACAGAGAAGTCAGAGACCTGAGACTTGTCCAATTAGTTGTAGCTTTTGGGAGCAAGGCCACCAACCTTTCATGTTCAGCTTGGACACTTGTGATTTCCTTTGAAATGAAGCTAGTGAGAGCTTAATATTGGCTTGGATCTCTTGGGCATAGATATGGGCACTGACTTCATCTTTCTTCCTCTGAAACTTGTCCTTAATCGTAGCCATAATCGTCTCATAGGCATTCACCATCTCTTTCTTCCCTCTCCTCACAGCTAGACCAACCTCATTGGCTTTATTCTATAATTTCTTTATTGACCCCCACCAAGTCAAGGACTTGAGCATCAAAAGTCTTCTTGGCACTTTCAAAAGCACCAATCATGATATTTTTAACCTAAAGATCCATTCTTAGATCTGCGTTCTTCTTATTCAATGAATACAAACGAGACTTCAACTCATCCACCTGAGTCTGGAGTCCTATGGCCTGAGACCTTAATTGGTCAAGTTGAGCTTTAGTCTCCAAGAAAGCTTACTTGACATTGGCCAACTCTTTGATATCAGGAAAACTATGGAATTGGTCCTCATAATCGAGAAACGATTTATTTAAAGCATTCGCTAACTACAAGAGTTAAAGAAACATTAGAAACACAAGCCAATTTGACTTAGCTCAACCAAAACGATCAAGGAACCTGCGTACTAAGCCTAGATGGCATGCCACATTGTGGGGGCCAAATCCAACAATTTATAGAGAGAAAAGATGAGGAAAAGATTTGTGGGTTGAATCCCGTTAGAACTTATCAAATGAATCACAACTTTATTAAGGGAATGGTTGATACAATGAACAGAAAGAGGTTTTTACATATGATCGATGGATGAAAAGAGGTTTCTGATTACAGATGCTTAAAAAATTCTATAAAGAAATAATAAAGAACAACAAAGTAATTCTCTCATCAATTAGGGTTCCAAGAATTCCGAGCCCCTCTGCGACCATCCCTTCTCCTCTTTAAATAGTTACTTTCTACGACCGAAAGTTGTTGTAACTGTTCCGAAATCTCCTCCTAGAGTGGTGGGATTCGCAACAACCTCCTTTGACCAAATCCGGACCTCTTCGCTGGCTATCAGAGACCTGACCTTATAGCCCTCTACCGAGCGAAGCCTGGACCTCTTCATCCTTGGCGTGATAAGTCCATTAACATCAATCTCAGGTTCCCAGAAACCTGTTCACAAGGTCTTAAAATCCTTAACATCAATCTCAGGTTCCCAAAAACCTGTTCACAAGATCTTAAAATCCTTAATATCAATCCCAGGTTCCAGAAACCTGTTCGTAAGGTCTTAAAATCCTTAACATCAATTTTAGGTTCCCGGAAACCTGTTCATAAGGACTTATCTTGCGAAAAGCAAGATAAGTCTTAATTGACTTCGTCTAGGCCCATTACGAACTCTTTATCTCCCACCGAAGCCTCTTATTCGTATTTAGCCTCTTAAAGTGGATCCTTAGGAGTGGGCTGGTTCCAGGCCCAACAGTTGCCCCCAGCACTCGAAAGGATAGACTTGTCGTTTTGACTGCTAAACCTAATTGCTTTCGATTTGACTTTATCCACTATCGACGGCTGCATATCTTCCTCGGAGATATCGCTATTTTTGAATCAACGGCTGAGATTGCTCCTCTCCAAATCAACTGTTCAAATTTAGAGGAAAACGAAAAGTCCTCCCCCCCCCCCCCAACTTTTTATTGGACAACAANAAAGCTGCAATCATTAACTGCAGCTTTCCATTACCCACGTCTCTACGCTAGCTCCAAGGTAACCTCTCTTCCTTGTTTTATTTATTATATTTTTTTGTTTGCCGATTGTTTAACTTAAGCGATTACTTCTTCTTCTTCCTCATCTTCCCCAAGTTTATCTCTTCTGCAACTTTCGTAAAAGCTCTAGCTTTCTTAGAGCCGATACTTCTCGATTTCGAATTTCTTTTTTTATTTTTCATTCCTTTCCGAAATCTCTTCAATCCCACCATGGACCAGCGAAAAGAGGGTTCTGGAGAAACGACAGCTCCCCTAACTAGCCCGCCAATCATGAAGATCAAACAAGAAATCGGGGAAGAAGTGAGGAAGAAAAGGGGAGGAAGGCTAAGGAGGCGAACCCTCCAAAAGCTTCCAAGCAACTTAAGAAAGGAGACGGCTCCAAAGCTCCTTCCACTGGTGGTACCTCTTTTGGCCCCCCCATGAGCCTTCATCCCTTACTAAGAAGGAAGTCATTAACCTGATGGTTGAAGCAGGAGGACTGAAGGAATTGGCCAGAACTTGTTCCCCCGACGAGTCCTTGGAGAACGTTCCCGACGGATGGTTTTGTATTCATGAGAAATACATCTCCAAGTGTCACTTAAGACTTCCTCTTCCGACACTTCTTCTAGATATTCTTTACCACTACAAACTTGCTCTTCCTCAGCTGTGCCCCTCAGTTATTCGAATAGTGCACGGCTTCATTACTAGGGCTAAAGAGGAAGGTATCAACCTTCAATTTCCTCATGTGATGAGCCTCTATCTACACTATCAAGGAGAGCCCTCAGACTAAAGGACTTGGCGGGACCTACTACATGCCTGCTCGTCAAGGTCACAGCGTCTTCAATTTCACCACTAATGACGAAGATTGGCGAAAGAAGTATTTCTTTGTTAGAATTGACCCGGCTACGGTTCCTGTTGGTTGGAACCTGAAGAATGTTTGGTCTGATATTTTCGGTTAGGGGTTCTTAAGGAAAATGCTTGCTTTATTTCCCTTTACTTCCAGACTGCTAACTGTTTTGTTTATTTTGCAGGTATTAGCGATCCTCCAAAGCTGTCCGATAAAATTATTGGAGCCTTACTCCGAAGGCTAAAACAAAACCCATCAAAGTGGTCTGCATACCCTACCACAAGGGTCTGTGGTGCCAGGTTCCCAGAAGTCTATCAAGTCAACTTCCTGGATCCTATTCTCGTTGATCAATTATAAGGTAACCAAGTTTTTGCTTGTTATTTCCTATCTTTCGAGGCTTTAAATTTCTGGTAACTGTACTTGTCTCTACCGAAGCTAGCACATCTGAAACAGAGAAACATTCAACGATGCCTCTCCAACCATCATACCGTGCCAAGGGTAAACAAGCTAAATCAGCTGGTAGCTCCCATTCTCCTAGGAGTGACAAGATGCAAGGAGGCTCCTTCATAATTACCCTCTGTGACGTTCTTGATGATGGGACCTCTAATGTAATTAAGTCTATTTTCCCTATCACCACTATCCTTGAGGCTCCGCAAACCCAGGAGAAAACTCAAGGGCTTGAGGTCCAAGCTATGGAATTGAGTTCTTTTCAAACAAGGGATCGTCGAGTGTCGGAGGTTCCTTCAAGAAAGAGACCTAGAGCTGGTTACGGAGAAAAGACATCAAGATCGCCATCCTCCTCATCTAAAGGAGGAATGCTTGGTTGGACCTTTTCTCACACCAAACCAGGGTTAGTCTTGGACGACGCCTGGGGGCTTGGGACGTTGAAGCGACACATGACAGAATCGGATGCTCTCTCCCTGCCATCAACAACTTGACCAACCGAGAGGAGTACCTTGACATTGCTCACTACTTGTGTAAGGTAATAATTTTCATCTTAACAAGCTTTGGCGGTTTTTCTTTTGATTTACTATTTTACTTTGCCTGAGGCAGCTAGCTGGAGCTATTAATAGGGCTCACCTTAAGCTTGAAGATACGGTCAACGCTGCGCCTAGTGCCAGGGAATTCGCTGAGGTAACAGAGCTTTTCAAGACTACTAAGGGGGAGCTGAACTCAGCTAAAGCTCAGATCTCCACTCTCCAAGCTGAGGTCCAGAACCTCAATTCTCGGGTGTCGACCTCAAGCGGGAAGGAACAAAGCTTGTCCCTGGACCTCCAGGTGAAAGGAAGCAAGATTGTTGAGTTGGAGAATGCACGAAAACTTGTCGAGCACCAAGTTCAAGAATTGATCATATCCTCCAAAGATCACCAGAAGAATAAGGAGGCTGAGATCAGGTTTGCTGTTCGGAGTGGCAAGAGGGAGGTTGTCGATGCCTACAACAAGATTATCCCTACTGTTAAGGAGAAATTCGATAAGAAGAAAGAGGAGGTGTCTTCTCAGATCTATGCTCAAGAGCTGCAGGCTAAAACCAACCTCCTGAAGGATATGCTGGCCAACGAGATTAGAAGTGCGGAAGAAGAATACAACCGTTTGATGGCCCTGATTCCTAAGGCTACTTCTGCGTATGAGAAGGCCCAGGTATCGGACTTCTCTGTCAGCAAGTTGTCTCTTCCGCAGATATCTGAAGTTTCAGGTACCCTTGAAATCAATTTTTTAAATCTAACTTTTCCTAGAGAATATGGCTCTAACTTGGGATTGGTGGAACCTAATTTACTTCCAGTGGAGGCGTCCAAAGATGGCAAAGATAAGGGGAAAGATGGTAGCAAGGGAAGTGACGGAGCGAAAGAAGACTAAGGGCTTTAGCTCTTTCAAGTTTGGTTTCAATTTTTGTTAAAGACTCTTACCCATAGGGGCTTTGTATTTCATGTGTTTCGGATCTAATAGCTTAAGGAGGCTCTTAAACCTTTGTCTGCTTTTGAACTAAATTGCCTGGGGAGGCTTTTAAACCCAGGTTTTGAATTAATGATCTTTCCTTTATCTTCTTAAGTATTGATTTATACTTAGAAAATTTTCGCAAATTCCTTTATGTAGAAATTTTCAACTTTAGGTAATGGCTGCTCGTAAAACCTTTGGGTCTCGGGGAACCTGTTCTTCCAATTTTTGACCTTTCAGATCTTTACTAGCGATCAGGCTCAGAGAGACCTAAACTTATTAAGGTATTTGAGGGTCTAGCCTTCAAAGTCCTAAACCTCCGATGGGAGTTTTGGGGTACCCCAATACAAGGTTTCGACGAATCTTTGCGGATTGGGATTTTAAGGCGCTTAAAGATTAGGTTTCTAGGAATCTGAAATCGGTGTTAAGGATTTTTCAGACTTTATGAGCAGGTTTCTGGGAACCTGAAATTGATGTTAAGGATTTTAAGAGCTTATGAACAGGTTTCCGGGAACCTGAAATTGATGTTAAGGATTTTAAGACCTTACGAACAAGTTTCTAGGAACCTGGGATTGATGCTAAGGATTTTAAGACCTTGTGAACAGGTTCCTGGGAACCTGAGATTGATGTTAAGGATTTGAAGACCTTGTGAACAGGCTTCTGGGAACCTGAGATTGATGTTAAGGATTTTAAGACCTTGTGAACAGGTTTCTGGGAACCTGAGATTGATGTTAAGGATTTTAAGACCTAGTGAGCAGGTTTCTAGGCACCGGAAATTGATGTTAAGGATTTTAAGACCTTCTTTATTGATACTGAACATCGAGGTACAATGATTAGTTGAATATTTGAGGCCTTATACTCCTCTTTGTACATATGACGGTGAAATTATTTGGGTTGTATGCTTTTATCCAAACATGTGCCTTCTTTGATTAACATAGAAGGGGTTACTATGAGATTGGGGTTGCGCTCATTATGCGGAGTTGCCTACGTACCCTGTCAAGGGATCAAGCCTGACGTAGTTCGATTATATGATAGTACCTAATGATAATATTTCTTTAGGTTCTTGGCATTCCATGATCGTATCTCGGGTAGCTCGGTTCGTACCTTTAAGAGCTTGTAGACGCCAGGTCATACCACGTGGATGATCCAATAAGGACCTTCCCAGTTGGTTCCTAATTTCCCGACACCTCGCTCTTTGGTATTGTCGAATACTTTCCTTAGTACGAGGTCACCGACTGCGAATCTTCGAGACCTTACTTTGGAATTAAAGTGTCGAGCCATTGCTTGTTGATAATTTTGAATGTGAAGCAACACCTGGTTTCGCCATTCCTCGATTAAATCGAGGTTATCCATTAGAAAATGATTGTTGGATTCAGGGTTTGTTGCGCATACGCTTCGTCGGAGGCTCCCAACTGCAGTTTCGGCGGGAACTACTGCCTCCATCCCGTAGGCTAAAGAAAAAGGATTTTCCTCTGTGGCCCTTCGTGGGGTGGTTTGGCATGCCCAAAGGACTTCTAGTAACTTATCGGACCAGGATTTTTTATTGTTGCCTAGGCGTCTTTTAGCAGCATGTGCTTGACGGTTTCCCTGGGGGTATCGAGGTGTAGTTGTAGTGAGATGTATGTCCCACTTATCACAGAATGATGTGAAGTCGTCGGATATAAACTGTGATCCGTTATCTGTTACGATTTCGTAGGGGACACTGTGACGACATATGATGTCACGCCATACAAATCGTTTTACCTCGAATTTGGTTACTTACTGGAAAGCCTCTACTTCTATCCACTTGGTGAAGTAATCTGTTTGGACTAAAAGAAAACGAAGTTTCTGTTGTCCTTTTCCTGAAGCTACTAGTGGTCCTACGACATCCATGGACCATCGCATAAAGGGATATGGTGCGGATATGGAACATAGTTTTTCTGTAGGTTGATGGATAATCAGGGCATGTCTCTGGCACTTATTGCATTGAGAAGAATAAACCTCACAATCAGCGATGATAGTTGGCCAAAAGTATCCTTGTCTTTTGATTTGGATGGCCAGGGCTTGGCCACCAGCGTGATTCCCACAAGAGCCTTTGTGTACTTCTTTCATGAGCCTAATAGCATCAAGACCATGAACACACTTTAAATAAGGTCCAGACACACTTCGTTTATAGAGGTTGGAGTCAATTATGCAATATCGTGCACTTAATGCTTTGAGCTTTCGAGCATCCCACTTGTGGGGGGGGGGGGGGGNCCCTCCTGAATATATTGCATAATTGGGATTCTCCAATCCTCTCTCCTTAGGATCCTGTCGTGGAGAGATAGTGCTGGCTCTTGTATTGGTTCGTTTACAGGTTCATGACCGTTCTCCGTGTCTGGATTCTCGTGATGGCGGGTCATGCCCCCGAAGGTACCCTGAGACTGTGGTTCGGAGGGACCTATGTTCTCGAGAGTACCCTCCAAGTTTATGTGCGTATTAGGAGTTTGGATCGTGCTCCCGGAGGTATTCCAAGAATTAGGCTCCGGCGAGTCTTTGTTAGCAGGGATACCTTCAGGGTTAGTGTCAGATTCCGAAGTCAGGGTCGTGCCCCCAGAGGTACCTCGAGGATCGAAGGAGTCTCTGTTCTCGGAGGTATCTGCTGCATTCAAAGTCTAATCCGGACTCGGGGTCGTGCCCCTGGTGGTATGCCTTGTAAAATTACGGATTTTGGTTTTTGGGAACCAAAATATTGTAAGAACTTGGGTAGGTGGGTTGTCCCAGATAGCTGCCGTTGATACTACATCAGGATAGCTATCCTCTTGTGGCTCTTTCGGTTTGCTATCTATTTCGGCTTTGGTAGCTATATCGATATTGGGTTTTTCTATACCTTTGAATAGTATCATTCGTTTGACGAGGGGGTCGGAGGTTGAGGTTGGAGCTGCCAAGGCGTCTGCTGAGGAGTTTTCTCCTCGGGGAATTCTTGCTAGCTCGAGCTTACCGAACTGTTTAGTGAGATTTTAAACGACTTGAAGGTATGTCCCCATTATTTCATCCCTCGTCTCGTATTCTCCATAGAATTGGCTAGTAACTAGTTGGGAATCGCTATAAGCATTTAGCTTTCGAATTCCCAGGCTTAGTGCTAGCTTTAGCCCTGCAACTAGTGCTTCGTACTCGGCTTCATTGTTTGAAGCGGTGAAGCCTAGCCTGTAAGATTGTTCTATTACTTCTACGGCTAAATAAGTTAGTCTTAGTCCGATTCCGGACCCTTGTCTCGAAGAGGCTCCGTCGGCATGAAGAGTCCATGTCGGAGCTAACGCTTATGCGTCAAGGTGCTTGGAGGCTACCTCTATGACGAAGTCAGCAAGGACTTGAGCTTTAGCCGCTGTTCGGAGTCTATACTCTATATCGTATTCACTAAGCTCAATGGCCCATTTAGCTAGCCTTCCGGATTGGCTAGGACTGTGTAAAATCGTTCTTAATGGTTGTAAAGTCATTACGACAATTGAATGCGACTGAAAATATGGTCAGAGCTTTCTGGTTGCCGTTACGACTGTCAAAGCTAGTTTTTCCATAGCATGGTACTTGGTTTATGCGTCTGTTAAACTTTTGCTAGTGTAATAGACAGGTCTCTGCTCGTTTTGTTCTTCTCGTACCAATACGCCGCTAATTGCGTCTGGAGATACGGCGACATATAAGTATAGCGGCTCTCCTCTACTGGTTTGGACAGTATTGGAGGTACTGAGAGGTAAGCCTTTAGTTGTTTAAAGGCTTCCTCACACTTCTCATCCCATAAAAACTTCTTATTATTCTTCAGAAGTCTGTAGATCTCGGCAACAGCACTCGCTTCTTTGACCCTCTATCTGACGTCGTTCGAAGCCTGCGCGTCTTTTGGAGCAATCTTGTGAGGCCTTCGGCCCATCTCTTCTTTCAGCCCTTTCCTACAAATTTCTTTTAATGGGCCTGCGAAATCTAGGCCTGACAGTTGCCCCCAGTGTCCAGGGCCGAAAGTTCTGCTGGGCCTTGACACGATAACTACTACAAAATCGATAAAGATTTCGCCGCCTCAACAGATAGCTACCGTTCTCCACGTGGAGATTTGATTCGCTTTTTGAACGGATGGCCACGATCTGCCACAACCAATCCAACGGTTCAAATTAAAGGGAGGCGAAGGGTTCTGCCTGGGGAGTCACCCTGATTTGAAAAGGTATAAAGCAGTCATTAACTGCTTAACTCCACTTTCTCATGTCTCTCACGATCTCCCAGGTAAGCTCTTTTCGACTCCCTTCTCTTAATCTACGTTTTTAGGAAACTCTTTAGCTCCTTTCTTTCTAGTTTCCATTGCTCCCTCTTCAACCCCTTAGGGTTTCTATCTTTACATCCCTTCCTTCTGAAAGATGTAACCTACCAGAAGCGACACCGGAAGCTCTCAAGTTCCGAGAGAAGGTCGCAGACGTCGCCGGGCCAAGAGAACGACAATCGATAGAGCTGCCGCCGTTGCCGTGAAAACAGAAATGGTTTCCAGAGCCCTGACAATTGTCGAGCCTGGAGCTGTCATTTTCGGTCCTCATCAGGCTTCCACCCTGACCCATCAGGAAATTGGTAACCTGATGGTTAAGGCTGGAGCCACTAAGGACCTATTAGCCGTCTCGTCACCTTATGAGACTCCAGAACATGCACCGCCTGGGTGGTTTTGTGTTCATGAACAGTATATCTCTAAATGCCACCTCCTATTCCCACTCCCTGATCTTTTGTTAGACCTTCTAGATCGCTATAACCTCACGCTTCCTCAATTGTGCCCGTCAGTAATCAGGGTAGTGATGGGTCTAATCGTTAGGTCTAAGGAAGAGGGTATCGAATTTGGGATGCTGGATTTAGTCAATCTCTATACGATCAAGGAGAGCAACCCGACTAAGGGAGCTGGAGGGACTTATTACCTTGCAGCTTGACCTGGTCGTGGGGTTTTTACCTTTACCCTTAATGACGAATTCTGGAGACAGAAATTCTTTTTCGTTAGGGTTGATCCGATCACGGTCTCTGTTGGTCGCATGATGCGTACCTCTTGGACTCATCTGATTGGTTAGAGTCTTCTCATTTGGTTCCTCAAACTCTCGTCTGTTAACCAGGAAATTCCACTAACTTTGTTCTTTATCTCAGGTTTTTCGGATCCTCCTCAGATCACTCCGAAGCTGAATCGTGCTTTAGTTAGGAGACTAAAGCAAGGCCCCACCAACTGGTCAGCTTTCCCTTCTCTCAGGATTCGTAAGGCCAGGTTCCCAGAGATCTACGGGATCACTCTTCCTGACCCCATTCCAGTATCTACACTTGAAGGTTCGTACCTTGATTCCTTTGTTGTCTATATATTTTGTTAATGTTTAGCCTTATGTTCATATTCATCTTTTCCGTTTTGCTCATGCGCAATTTCCGAGGACGAGGTCCCTATTGATATCTCCACCGAAATTAGTACTTCAGAAATTGTTAGAAAAATGCCTCTTCAGCCTTCTTTCAGATCAAATGATGCCAGGTCTCGTCAGGGCAGACCTTCAGCTGGTTCTCACTCTCGTGGGAGTCTGAACGATAAGGTTTCCGCCGGATCCTTTCGTGAAACCATCAGAGACATGCTGGATGACGGATCATCTAAACCCGTTTAAGTTGTTAAACTTCTCAATGGTCTGCGGACCAAACCAGGAACATGGAGTTGAAGCCTGCCCCCTGGACCAAGGTGGTGTTGATCCTTATGGGAAGATAGCCATCATGTCTGGAGAGAACATGGTCCAGAAACCTGGGTCTAGCCCTCGTCTGTCCAGGGGCAGTCATGAGTCAGACCGCCCCCTGCTAAGAGAACTCGCTCTACTTCTGGTGACAAGGCTTCTAGCCCTCTTCCTCCTCTTCCAGAGGCTCTACTGGAGCTTGGACTTTTACTCATGGAGGTCCTGGTTCTGTTTTGGATAACAACTGGGGGCTAGTTACTTTGATGAAACACATGAAGCAGGTTGGATGCCCGCTCCCAGCTGTCAACAACTTGAGGAATAGGGAGGGGTACCTGGATGTTGCGTTTTGCATGGGCCAGGTAACCACCATATTTCTCCTGTCGTAGTTCCGTTTTACTATGCTCTTTCCTTGATCATTGCTATCTTTTTATGTAGCTTGCTAATGCTATTAACCGGTTAGCTCTAGGGTACGAGAATTTGTTTCATGACTTCCCGGATGTTCAAGAACTAGAGGATGTGAAGGTTGCCTTCCAGGAGGCGAAAAATGCGCTTGACTTATCTCGATCAGAGGTTCAGAAACTCTAGGCCCAAATGGGTAGTGAGGGCAAGGTAGCTGAGTGTCTGCCTAGTTGGAGGCTCGTGAGGGCAAGGTAGCTGACCTTGGTTTGGAATTGAAGGTGAAAGGTAACAGGATCCTTGCTTTGGAGGGTGCAAAAAGGACAACCGATGCTCAAGTGAGTGAGCTTATTTCTGCCAACAGGGATCTGATGATTAACAAAGAAAATGAGGTTAGACGTGCTATCAGGACCGGAAAGAAGGAGATGATTGAGGCATATCAAAAGGTCCTCAATTCGATTAAGGACAAATTTAAGAAGAAGAAGGATGAGGTGTCTGCCCAGATATATGCCCAATATATCCAGGCTAACATCGAGCTTTTGGCGGGCCTCATATCCAAAGAAATTAAGAGTGTTCAAGAGGAACACAAATGCCTCGTAGCTCTCTTCCCTTCGGCTGTTGCGGATTATGACAGGTCCCTAGTCTCCGACTTCTCGGTTTCGAGGTTGCCCCTTCCTTAGCTATCTGATAGCCTGGGTTTAGCGGAGGTTGCCGCCCCGAATCCTGCTGAGCCTAACCGGGTGATCGGCGAAGCCACTACCTAGGTTGCTCTCGAGGCGGGGGGCTCCAAGAACAGGCAATGGAAGGTGTGGAATTTCAAGTTCTGGACGATCAGGGTGTCTGATATTTATTTTTTTTTTAAAAAAACTAAGTCCTTTTATCTTTGTTTTAGACTTTATAGGCCGTATAAGGCCTTTCTTTTCTTAGACTTTATTTTGGAGCCTGGAGAGGCTTTTAAACTCTTTTAAACTCAGACCCTGGAGAGGCCTTTAAACTCGTAAAACCTTGGGTATATTTTATCTAAGTATTTCGGTTTTTGAATTGCTCAAATTTTCGTTCAATCATTCCTTTAAGTCTCGAGTGATTTAGCCTTCTGATTGGGAGGCTCCCTTAAGGCTCTTGTTGTATACTTTATTATGATCCTAAACCTTTTCAAGCTCCGTGGGTACCTAAAGGGCTTTGGAGGCCTGTCAGGATCTTAGTGCAGAGGTTCAACTGTTAGCTCTCTGGTCCCTTTTGGTCATTCTGTACTTTCGGGCTCCTGGGCTAGATGGGACTTAGCCTTGACAGGCTTTGAGAATTTTTAGAGCATTCAGGTTTCTTGGGCCCTGATTTTACTGACAAGTTTGTAACGCCTTCTAGGTGTCTAGGTCCCTAGGAACCTGAACGAATTGGTAGGATTTTAGGACCTTTGTTTTGTTTAGGTTTCTAGGAACCTGATTTTCTTTGATAGGATTTTAAGACCTTCGTTATATTTAGTTTAGGTTTCTAGGAACCTGATTTTCTTTGATAGGATTTTAAGACCTTCGTTTAGTTTAGGTTTCTAGGAACCTGATTTTCTTTGATAGGATTTTTAAGACCTTCATTTAGTTTAGGTTTCTAGGAACCTGATTTTCTTTGTTAGGATTTTAAGACCTTCGTTATATTGAGGTTTCTAGGAATCTGGTTTTCTTTGATAGGATTTTAAGACCTTCGTTATATTGAGGTTTCTAGGAACCTAATTTTCTTTGATAGGATTTTAAGACCTTCGTTTAGTTTAGTTTAGGTTTCTAGGAACCTGATTTTCTTTGATAGGATTTTAAGACCGTCGTTTACTTTAGGTTTCTAGGAACCTGATTTTGTTTTGAACATCGTATGTAGCCATATTTAGAGTTAGGTTGCTCGGATGTGTGGTGGTTCAGGAGTCAGCTGCCCGATGGCGAGGCGTCTAACTTATTGAGGTAATGGTTTCTTGGTGAGGTGGGGCTGTGCTTATTGGAGAAGCTGCCTACGTACCCTGTCAAGGGATCAAGCCTAACGTAGTTCGATTTTTTGAGTACCTAATGGTAGTACTTCTTGAGATTCATGGCGTTCCAAGACCGTATCTCTGGTACCCCGGTTCGGACCTTTACGCGCTTATAGACGCCAGGTCTTACCAGGTGGGTGATCCGCTACGGACCCTCCCAATTGGTCCCATGTTTCTCGGCGCCTCGCTCTTTGGTATTTTCGAATACTTTTCGTAATACGAGGTCACAAGCTACAAATCTTCGTGACTTGACCCTAGAATTGTAATTTCGTGCCATCGCCTGTTGGTAGTTTTGGATGCGGGTGAAGGCTTGATCTCGTCATTCCTCGATCAATTCAAGGCTGTCTAGGAGTAATTGGTCGTTGGTTGCCGGGTTCGAGGCGCATAGGCTCCGTCGGAGGCTTCCAATAGAGACTTCAGCGGGGACAACGGCTTCCATCCCGTAGGCTAGGGAGAAAGGAGTCACTTATGTTGCTCTTCGAGGGGTGGTTCGACATGCCCACAGTACTTCCAACAATCTGTCGGCCCAAGATTTTTTTGAGTTTCCAAGGCGCTTTTTGAGGTTGGCTAAAATTGACTTATTAGCAGCCTCTGCATGACCATTCCCTTGGGGGTATCTCGTGGTGGAAGTGGTGAGGCGTATGTTCCAGGTATCGCAGAACGCTTTGAAATCATCTGATGTGAACTGGGTCCCATTGTCGGTGACGATTTCGTACGGAACTCCATGACAACAAACGATATCTCGCCATATGAAGGCTTCGGCCTTGGCCCTTGTAACTTGTTGGAGGGCCTCTGCCTCGATCAACTTTGTAAAGTAGTCAGTTAAAACTAATACAAAGCGTAGCTTCCGCTGTCCGCCTGAAGGTACAAAAGGACTAATGACATCCATGGACCATCTCATAAAGGGATATGGCGCCGATATCGAAGATAGATTTTTGGTCGGCTGATGGATGATCGGTGCGTGCCTCTGACATTTGTCACATTGGGCGGAGTAGGTTTCGCAATATGCGACTATAGTTGGCCAAAAATAGTCTTGTCTCTTGATTCGAATGGCTAATGCCTGACCCCCCCGAGTGATTTCCACATGAACCTTCGTCCACCTCGACCATAAGTTTGAGAGCGTCAAGGCCGTGGACGCATCTGAAGTACGGTCCGGAGATGCTTCGTTTGTAGAGGTCAGATTTGATTATGCAATACCTTGCACTTAATGCCTTGAGTTTTCGAGCTTCCTACTT
>OVAN01006514.1:0-15871 GCA_900406275.1 Anastatica hierochuntica
GAGGAGAATATTTCGATTGCAAGTGCGACGAGTCTCCGAAGGTGAGAAACGACGACATCGACGGTGAGCTGAGGAAGAAACGGAGGGAGTTTTTTTTTTACGATTTCAAAAACTGATTTTTTATTTATTTAAAATTTGTGTGAGACCAAACCTTTTAATTGACCAAGAGTTTCTCAAATTTGATGAAGAAACAAATCCTCTACTTCATTGAGAAGCTTTCTCATTAAGGGTCTAATGGAAATATCACATTGATAGTGACATAGAGATCATAGAGTGGCATCCAGATTTTTTTCCCACACAAAGTGGCAATTAAGATCGTTGCTCGGTTGCAGTTCGTGTGTATATATATATGTATATGTCCAGGCCCGCCTTGTAGTTTCAAATTACAGAGACAATGATTCTTAGGAGGCTTCTTCTTCTGTGTGCAACATCGAGTTCAAGTGCCAGAAGAAGCCGATCACTTTCTGCTTCTTCTCTTCATCGTCTTCTATCATCTTCATCTGATAGATATTCGCCGTCGCAGCGATCCTCCGGCGACGATAAACTCGCCAGGCTAAATCACAAGGACTGGTTGGCGCCGAACGAGGTTTTGAAAATCTTTGAAAACGTCAAAGACCCGAGCTTTCTGTTGCCGGCGTACGAACATTACTCTAAACGGAAAGATTATCAGCCGTCGGAATCTCTCTATGCCCTTCTGATCAACAAGTTGGGACAAGCTAAGATGTTCGATGAAATCGAAGAGATCATGAGAATCGTGAATCTTGAGAAGGGAAAGTGCCGTTTCTCTGAGGAGTTCTTCTACGGTTTGATGAAGATTTACGGGAATTTAGCCGGAAGAATCAACCGAGCTATCGAGATTTTGTTCTGTATGTCGGATTTCGGATGCTGGCCAAGCGTGAAAAGTTTCAATTTCATTCTGAATCTACTTGTTTCCGCGAAGCTATTCGATGAGATTCATAAGATCTTCATGAGTGCTACTAAATTAGGTGTGGAGATTGATGCTTGTTGCTTGAATATACTCATCAAAGGGCTTTGTGAGAGTGGTAATCTAGTTGCTGCACTCCAACTGCTCGACGAATTTCCTAAACTAAAATCACGTCCTAATGTGATGACGTTTTCGCCATTGATCCGAGGTTTTTGTAACAAGGGCAAGTTCGAGGAAGCTTTCGAATTGTTGGAGAGGATGGAGAAGGAACGAATCGAACCAGACACTATCACATTTAACATTTTGATCTCAGGACTTAGGAAGAAAGGTAGAGTTGAAGATGGGATTAAGCTTTTGGAGAGAATGAAGCTAAAAGGGTGTGAGCCAAATCCTGGGACTTATCAGGAGATATTATATGGTCTCTTGGATAAAAGGAGAAACTTAGAAGCTAAAGAGATGATGAGCCAGATGATCTCATGGGGTATGAAACCCAGTTTTCTGTCTTACAAGAAGTTGGTTCTGGGGCTCTGCGAAACCAAGTCGGTTGCGGAAATGGACTGGGTCTTGCAGCAGATGGTGAACCACGGCTTTGTTCCCAAAACAGGGATGTGGTGGAAAGTTCTTCGCTGTATAGTCCCGCAAAATAACGACTCTCAGGTCGATCTGAATCGCATTACCAATTGCCGGAAAACTCCTGGGTAAGTTTATACATCCTGCTGTATTGATTGGGAGATGGAACATTGTGTTCACAGGAGCTGTCTGTTCTGTGAGTAAGTGGGAGAAGAAAATCAAAAGAAGCAAGACAAAGACTCAAAATTCAAAAAGCTGTACAAGTATCCTTTGGCGCAAATTTACAACTACTTGGCTTAAACATATTCAAATTTCCATTCTCTCAAGCTTTTTATTACTTATGATTCCTTTACTATCATTCTACTTTCTTTGGCGTGCCGACTTTTCTCAGCTCCAAGATGAATATATGTAGCTTCCAAGTTTGCTGGAGTTAGTTTATGTCCCTTTGCTTCTTTATCTATCAAACTGTCTTCTCTAGAGTTTGTTGATGTATCTACACGACTATCTTCGTCTGCCCTGACGACTTTTCTTCCTTCAGGTTTTGCTGTTCTTGGTGTCCCTAAGTCCTGCACACTGCTAAGTGCAGACTCATCATCAGAACGTTCACATTGAGATTCTGAACCGGATACAGACTCAGATTCAGGAATAACATCTTGCTCTGACACGGTTGAGTACTCGTCATCTCTTGATTTCCTTGATCCTTTACGTGAAAAAGCATGCTTTATGTGTCTCGCAGACTTTTCAGCATGTTTCAAAATGCTCTTTGCAACGTCCTTCATGTGTCCCTTGTCTTCAGAACCAAAGCTCTCTGCTTTTGGACTTCTTCCTGTCAGAGGACCCGATAGACGGTCTTCAACGATGAACTTAGCCCCAACATCCTTACGATTTAGTGCCTTCAAGTTAATCCGAGGAGATCTGATATCCTCTTCAATATTCCCTGTATGATGACATTCTTCCTTATTGCCATTCCTATGGAACACTAAACCTATTTTCTTCAAGCCCCGACCGACAGACTTAACTGGGTTCTTCCCTTCCTGATATTCATCGGGGCTGCTGCTTTCGTTGTTAGGCGACACAGATGCAGTGGAATGGACACTGCCAGCACAAGTATCACGAGAAGCTCCCCGTATTTGGTTATCCAGGCATCTACTTTTGCCTTTTCTTGGTTCCCAAATCTGTGAGACTTCAGTTCCTGGTTGATGTACCCAGATTCCCGTTTCTTCTTGTCCCTCGATGTTAATTGGTTCCATATTATCCAGAACCCTTGGAGACTTATCGGATACTACCGACGAGAAGGAACCTTTATTAGTGGCGTTGGAAGCAAAAGAAGCCCACATATCTTCCTTACTTATTGTCACTCCTTCAAAAGGATCATCGTTCCACTGTAAAAAAATCAGATGCACATTTCATAAGACTAATCCCGAAACTCTGCGACTAAACACTTACAGAATCTCAATTTACCTTTGACTCGTTCTCGAGTACAGTTATGGCAAGGTGCAGCCTCCCCATTTTGATGTTCTGAAGAGGCAGCCACATATCATTCCTTTGGCCACCTCTAAACTCTGCAATGTTTACTGAACAATCGCCAAGACTGTCATCGCTAAACCGGTCTTTGTCCTGAACTTCAATGTGAAGTATGTTTGGAGAGTCCCATGTGCAGATTGGTATCTTGAACTCTTCTTGCCATTTTGGAGCCAACGTCTTCCGTAGTATCTTGGTTTTGAATCTGTAAGCACCAAGCTGCCCTTTCACATAAGGATCAGCTAAACCTGAAGCATCCAAATCTGAGCAGTTCAGAAAATGTAGTTCAAACTACGAAAGCAGAGGAAAATAACTCCCAGTGATTTCCATACTAACCGTTTAGATCGGATGGTTTGACTTCAGATGCTTCAACGACTTCAACAAGAACGTGCGCAACTGGTTCTT
Source organism: Anastatica hierochuntica (assembly GCA_900406275.1). Lineage (NCBI taxonomy): Eukaryota > Viridiplantae > Streptophyta > Magnoliopsida > Brassicales > Brassicaceae > Anastatica > Anastatica hierochuntica. Next base: position 3,422 of record OVAN01006514.1, read on the forward strand.
TCTCATCAACAAAAAACCAATTTTCTGGAAGCAAACACAAAACAAAAAATGTAATCTTACGGACTGATTAGGTAAATGATTGAGAGATGTTGATCCCTTTGAGGAAACCAAAAGAAGTATTAGAAAATCAAAGTCATGGTTTCTGAACATCTCCTGTGCAATAGTTACCTCCTGGCTGTGGGCTAACAAATTTCTCCATATCAGCTACAAGCATATTAGGCTGCAAATTAGACACAAGCTTCACTTGGCTTAATTGTAATGTCAATATTTGCTAGCGGACTAGACGGGATTAATTAATCTAGAGCATTAGCATAGAAAGGTGACAAACCACGACTACGAGAACCTTACCTCAACAAGGGTCTGTTCAAATGCAATAGACAGGAGTTTGTCCTGATTGAGAAATAAAGAGATTGGTGGGAGTTCAGAATAGAAAAACCTTAAAAAAGACGGAGAAGAATCTCCGCATTATTTAAGTCTACAAGCTTATCCGGTGTCAGTCAATACTTACTAGCCATCCTGCAATCCCCGGAAGTACAGCAACATCGAGTCCATGTGTGAAGAGTGGTTTAACAGTCATCTGGAAATAAGGTGGCTCTGCAAAACACACACGTAAGCGCCCCAGAAACGGCCACCGACGAAGGAACTTCACTCCAACCAACACCTTCAAGATTTACAAGGTCTCTAGATGAAGCAAGGTACTTAATTTAAGAGAGTGCGTAAATATATGACTATGTGAATTAACTACAGAAAGTAAAATGCACAACCTTTCCTTCAACATGCATTCCCGTCAAATGCAACTTAGTCCACATCCCAAACCCTAGTCTTTTTCTTAACTTCACGGCAAGTATTGCGCTCATATCATCTGCTGTGAGGAAATTCATTCCAAGTTCCAGTACCTGTACACACTCAAGTATAAGTTCTGCTTCATCTCTAGATATTAAACACCAGATTTTTTTCCCCATGATAATCTATCGAACTTCCTAACAAAACTGCATTTTGAAACTGTACCAAATGATCATCACCAGTAGACTGTCGTAGCACCCTTATGTCTGTCAACAAAGGCGGGTTTCTTCCCAAATAGAGGTGTTGTATCTCAGCTTTTTTCTGCAAAAATTATCATACCATATCAACAATAATAGAGTAATAAGTCGGTTATTATAGACTGCAAACTGTGATGCAGTAAGTGGCCTAGTACGAAAGCAGTATATTCGAAAAATGTCGGTTACCGCAGTCCAAGGTCGGTACTTGTCCAAGAACCAAGGTATGATGGGACGCAGAATCTTCTGAGAAGCAATCTGCTCCATACAAATTGGCCATATCTTTTCCACAGCATGATTCAACCACCGAACAGATTCAGAATCAGACAGAACCTAACAAAGTTATATTCCATAATTTCCATTTAGATAAAGTCAGTATCTTTCAATACAAGGATTGATTGAGACACTTAGAGAATTGAATCTATTCCCTTGTCTCTCTAATGAAGTATCTGAAACAATTTTACCCTTCTTTGGTTAGCTTGCTTCCTCTCTTCGAACTGCAATTTCTTCCTCAATCTCATCACATACCGTTCATTAACCTAAAGAAAACAATCTTTTTTATCACAGAATCCATCAAAATCCAGAGAGAGAAAGATGCAAAAGAAACAATACCAAGTAGAGATAAATGAGAGAGAGGAAATAGAAAAAGGCGTGAGATCGATTCAAGTAAGACAGAAACCAAAGGAACATCAACACAATCACCACATGATGAAACACCGAACACTCCATTTCTTATTACACTTTTCCTTATCTATTAAGACAAAATCTCCACAAAGATTCTTGCTTTTTCCTCTTTAACTCACGAGATCAAACTCTAATCTCGTGAAACCAAACCATACGAATTGAGTTGACCTTCATCATGTTCGTTTGGTTTCGGAAAGATCAGAGAACATTGAGAGAAACAAACCAAAACAGATGATTGCATATTTTGTTCTTTCTTTCTTCTTGATTAGTTAGTGAAGACAAAGACAAAAAGACATAGACGAAGAAAACATTCGATCTCAAATCCTAAGGAAGAAACAGAGACTTTTTGATTACACCCCCAAAAAAAAATGTTTCTGTGAAGGAGAAACGCGTCAACCGCCTAGATGAGTGCAAACGTGTGTAAGACACGTGTGAGAAGACACTTGTAGGACCTACTTTGTGGTCCCCACCCATGTCATGTTTCAAATTGAATCATGGAATAAGATCCTCACCGTTCATTTTCTGAAAGAGTGAGACTTGATCTGATGGACACGGTTATAATTTGATTGGTTTACAGATAATCTGGATCTGTATTGTGATTAGTGAGTCATAGTTGCGTCCCATGTCATTAGTAGAATTAAAAAAGAAATAAATAAAGAGAGAAACACGGATATATTTTCATTACAGTGTATATATATAATTTTAAAGAAGATTTTTTTTTAATTACAAGGCCTGAATAAGATGGAGTCTTAAGGCGAAAATGTTTAAGGCAATATTATATGCGATTTTACGACAGTTACTATTTTTCATCGCCGGTTTGGCGGTTGAGAGCCACTACGCCGGAGACGTGGAGAAGTTCGCAGAGTGGATCCTGGAATCGGCGGTTATCCCCACGATGCTGAAGTTAGGGCATCGTAAAGCGTTTTCTAGATGGATTTCATGGACTTCGACTTATAAAAGGAAGAGGCGATGGAAAAATCGCAAACTCACTAGAAATCAAACAATCAATTTCTTACGATCTTATCCTCAAATCTTTACCATGGCAGACAACTTGCGAAGAGCTGTTCAGGATCTGGACTTGGGTGCAGAGGATGAACCCTTTGCCCTACCGCCGGAAGTGGTGAATCAGGCGGCGACAGAGAATCGTTTTGTTCTAATCGGAAGACCGATGATCCCTAGACGCCAAAACCTGAGATTAATCATAGCGAATTTATCAAGGTTTTCGACAGAGGAGTTGATGATGGCGGTTCTTCAAAGAGGACCCTGGGCGTTTTCTGGTCGGATGCTCATACTGGAAAGGTGCACACCGCTTCTAAATCCACTTGAAATGAACTGTATCGCCTTCTGGATTCAAATTAGAGGCATCCCTTTTCAATACTTGAATCGGGAGGTCATCATGCATATTGGAAGGGCCTTAGGACAATTCTTGGAGGTTGACTATGATCCGAACATGGTGGCCAGAGTGGAGTTTGTACGAGTCAGAGTGGATTGGGTTGTCACTCAGCCCTTACGATTCCAGCGTAATTTTCAATTCACTGTCGGAGTTAAAGACTCTGTTAAGCTTCTGATATGAAAGGCTGAGAGGATTCTGTGAAGTGTGTAGATTGATTACTCATGATTCAGGTGCGTGTCTTATCCAGAATGGAGGTGAGGAAGATAACCATGACAATGGAGATTATGGACCTGATGATGAACCGAGACATCGCCGACCAAACCCTGGTGTGATTATTCGTGAGATTGATCCTAATGAGGAGAACAGAGATGAGCCGCAAGGAAATCAAGAAAATGAGGAAGTGTAGCAGGAGCCTGATCACATGATGGTTGGTGAAGTGGAACAAGAGGCTGGAACAAATGTTGTTGAGGCTAGAACTGGAGACCATGACTCGGTGTATGAGGGTCAGAATCAGCAGCAAATAGCCATGGAAGGTACAGAGCAATTACCTTTAACTACTGATGGAGATACCCCTCGTATGGCAGAAGAGCTGGATGTCCTGGACCTGAAGGGCAAAGCAATCATGAAACCAAAGGAACGTGAAATGGATGATATGATGCATCTCTTGGCAACGTATGCTGAAATAGATGGAGATCATAGAAGAGCATTCTTAAAGCGTAAGTTTCTTGATAATCTGATCTCTTATGAAAGATCCAGAATGAGGTATCATGAGCCGGGTGAGTCAAGTTGATCGCAGGTGGATGAAAATCAAGTCAGAGGCGCAGTGGGCCCAAAACCACTGCCGGAAGAATGAAGACAGTATGTTGGAACTGTCAAGGCTGGACAATGACCTGACAGTTCGACATCTAAAGGAGATAAACCGAAAATATCTCCTAGATATCATCTTCCTAGTGGAAACTAAGCAGCAAGATGGTATGTACAAAGTATGTGCCGAGACATGGGTTTTGAAGACTTTGTAACAGTTCTTCCTTCTGGTCTCAGTGGGGGGTATCGTTATAATGTGAAAGAAATTAACATTTTTACTTGTTTCTTTTCAATCTTCTAATATTGTAGACTGTGATGTTTCAATCAATGGAAATCACTTCAACTTGTCTTGTGTGTATGGGAATCCAGAAACCTCAATGAGAAAATATACATGGGAGAAGCTTGAACAATTATCCCAAGATAAGAATGGTCCCTGGCTCGCAATCGGTGACTTTAATGAGATAAGAAATAATGATGAGAAGATTGGGGGTAATCTAAGGCCCGAAAGGAGTTTTGTAGATTTTCGAAGGATGATGCAAGTCTGCGATTTTCAAGACTTGCCATTTGTTGGTAACAGATTCTCATGGGCATAAACAAGGTATACACATCATGTTCAATGTTGTCTTGATCGTTCAATAACTCTGAGTGGTTCCAAAACTATCTTGAATCATACACAAAATTCCTTGAGATTGGTATATCTTACCATATACCTGTCATCACACAATTTGATAGACCAGATGAGAAACAAGGCAAGCAACTTATCTATGACAATTGGCTCCTTGACAAAGAGGCATTCAAGGAATTTGTGATCAGAGGTTGGAACAGAGCAAGAGACGCCAGTAATGACCTCACTGACAACATAAAACATTGTCGAGCTGAAATATCAAAGTGAAAGAGACAATATCGTGCCAATGCCAAACAAGAAATATTCTTACTAAAACATAAGCTACAAGAGGCTACAGAAAGTGGTGACTCAACAGAGAATATAAAGAGGATACGTTATCGACTAAGCTTGGCCTATGAGGACGAAGAGAAGTTCTGGAAGAACAAAAACCTGAATAAATGGCTACGATGTGGGGATCGAAACACGAAGTTTTTCTTTGCAACAGCCAAATCTCGTGGAGCAAAAAAGCAAATCTACTCAATATTAAATGATGATGGTATAGAACAGAGGGGAAATAGCAACATAGCGAGTGTTGCGGAGCGCTTTTTCACAAGATTGTATCATAGTGATCTCAGACCTCAAAATAACCATTACCATGTCTTCAACGGATTTGAAGCTCGTGTAACAAATGAGATGAATCGAGATCTGACCCGATTAGTCACAGAGGATGAGATAAAGTCAACGATATTTTCTATTGGAGCTACACGAGCACCAGGCCCTAATGGCTTTACAAGTGCTTTTTATCATTCATTTTGGAATGATTTCAAATCTGATATAGTGGCAGAAGTACGTCGATTCTTTGATGAAGGGAAGCTCAACCCTATTCAAAATCACACGAACTTATGTTTGATTCCCAAAACAGAGAATCCGAAGATGATGACAGAGTTTAGACCAATTTCTTTATGCAATATAAGTTATAAGATAATATCGAAAATTCTTGTGGCTCGATTAAAACAACATCTTGCAGAAATCATATCGGAGGAGCAAGCAACATTTATTCCTGGAAGACAAATCATGGAAAATGTGAGCATTGCACATGAATTAATACATGCGTTAAAAGTAAAAAACGATGCTCAAGCTCTTTTATGGCTGTTAAAACGAACATCACAAAAGCATATGACCATTTGGAATGGAAGTTCATTCAAATGACAATGATCAGAATGGGTTTCTCAATGTGTTGGGTTGAATGGATAATGATATGCATCATATCAGTTTCCTACTCTGTCAACATAAATGGTTTACCGAGAGGAGATATTAAACCAGAGAGGGGAATAGGTCAAGGTGATCCTCTATCACCTTATTTGTTCATTCTTTGCGCTGAGGTCTTAACACATATGATGAAGAAAGCAACACTAAAAGGCGACATCAAAGGGATTAAAATCGGTAGTTCAAGTCCGACTATAACTCACTTAATGTTTGCGGATGACTCTTTGTTCTTTTATCAAGCAAACAAGAAGTCATGCAAGGCTTTAAAAGATGTACTATATCAATATGAGCAAGCTTCGGGGCAAAAGATCAATACCTCCAAATCAGCAATCACCTTTGGAAAAAGAGTAACAGAGGATAGCAAAGCAAGGATCCAAAGAATGTTACAAATCTTTAATGAGAGAGGATGTAGTAAGTACCTTGGACTTCCGGAATAATTTGGAAGAGAAAGTGGATCTATTTCGATACATCAATGAGAAAGTTCGTGCACGAACAATGGATTGGAGTAAGAAATTCTTGTCTCATGGTGGAAAGGAGATTTTTCTTAAAACTATTAGGATGGCAATGCCGGTGTATACCATTAACTACTTTAAACTTCCTAAAGCCACATGTGAAGAGATTGAAGCAACGATAATGAAGTTTTCGTAGAATGGGACAGATGGTAACTCTCGGCTACATTGTATGTCTTGGAAACGGATGTGCTTCTCAAAACAAGAAGGAGGAATTGGTTTTCGTGATGTAGAAAAGTTCAATGATGCACTATTAGCAAAACAAATTTTGAGAATAATGGAGCAACCAAGAAGCTTAATGGCTCAACTTATGAAGGGAAGGTATTTCTCATCCTCTTCATTACTAGATGTTGGTCAAGGTACTAAGCCAAGTTATGGTAGGAAGTCTTTACAACATGGATTAAATCTAATACGCAAAGGAGTTAGAGTTCTTGTTGGAAATGGCCAGAGTACACACACTTGGCGAGATCCTTGGTTGCCTGATGTGTTACCTCGACCCCCTAGAAAAAGAAGTGAAGATGTTGCTAATGATTTACGTGTATCAGACCTCCTACTTCATCATAAAAAAGATTGGGACATAAACAAGCTCAGAGCCGTGATTGCTGAAGATGATATAGACCATATAACTAAATTGAAACTCCCTACACATGAGTGTAATGACCTTATGGGCTGGCATCTTAGTGATAATGGTAGTTACACGGTTAAATTTGGGTATTGGCTTGCGACTCATGTAGATGACAATGGGGTGATTCCTCCCTATGGCGATGTAGACGTCAAGAAGAGATGTTGGAGCTTGAAACTTGCTCCAAAGGTGAAAGTATTCTTGTGGAGACTATGTTCTCGTGTATTGCCGATTAGAGCAGAGCTCCACATAAGACATATTACCCAACATGACCATTGTGAGTTTTGTGGAAGAGAGCCAGAAACAATAGACCACCTCTTCTTCACTTGTTCGTACGCAAAGAGAATATGGGAAACTGCGAATCTTGGTATACCACAAATATTTGATCCCTCTGAAACAACGGATGGAAGAATGCAAGGAATCCTTGAAAAAACTCATCAACATAGCCACAACCTTCAGAAGCTGCTTCCTTTCATGATACTATGGACAATATGGAAACAACGTAACCGTTTAATATTTGATGGATATAGGACACCTTGGAGGAAAACATATAGATTAACACTTGAAGATATGGAGGAATGACAACAACAAAATGCTCAATTGGTTTCAAGCACATCTCTAAGGCTTCAGAACAGAACAAAATGATGCTCACAATGGGAGAGACCTTCACCAGGATGGATCAAGTGCAATTATGAAGGAGGATACCAAAACCAACACACCAAAGCTCCAGTAGGATGGATTATCAGAGATGAAGATGGGTGCTTTTTAGGTGCGGCACAAGGATATGGCCGACATGTCTCTTCAGCGTTGGAAGCGGAACTTCAGTGCCTCCTTATGGCTATTCAAAATTTATGGTTGAAGGGTTATAAGAAAGCCATAATGGAGGGTGATAACAAGAAAATTCCACAGCTCATAACTCAACAACAATCATGCTTTACTTTGGCGAATTGGATCCGAGAGATACAATGGTGATCACTCGAATTTGAAAGGATATCCTTCAATTGGATACCAATAAAATCAAATCAGGTTTTAGATACCTTAGTGAAAAATCAAGGGTTTAAAGAAACATCTTTTGAATTTCACTTTCTGATCCCAACTTGTATTACAGAACAACTTCACATGGACTTTGTAGTTTCAAAGTGATAAGCAATATAAGTGTTAGAAAAAAAAGAAGATTTTTTTTATAAAAAAAACTGTATTTAAAATATTTGTTTTATAAATTCTATCACAAATTTCTTTTTTTAAATTAGCATTAACTGTTTTTTTAAATATGAAAAATTAATTTCAAGAGTGTAGATTTATAAAAATTTAAATTGGATTTAATATTTTGGATTTGTGGGTTTGAAAAAGTTTTGCAATTTTAAATTTAGTTTCGATTAAAAGAAAATTTTGAAAAATAATATTTCTAATGGAGTATTAAAAAATTTACTGTTTTTGAGATGACTTTTTAATGATAAAAATTTTAGAAAATAGTATTGCTATTATATTTTCTTAATTAAAAATAGTATTGCAATTTTCATTTTTTTAAATTAAAATATTCATTATGTATGCGTAATGGTATGTACTCTTAATTAAGACTGTACTTTTACTTAGGAAAGTTTAGAATTACAAGTAATCTGGTTGAAATCCGACCAACAGCCACGTGGTACATGCACCTTCCTTAAAAACACACAACCTTAAAACCTAAACTAAACGTGAAATCTTGGGATTCACAGTGTCAGATCACAAGACCAAATCTAAAACCAGAGAAAGATTGTTTTTTTGTTTTTCTTATTTGAAAGAGAGAAATGACGAACGTTGCCTTTGAAGACGACAAAAACAAATCGGTGGCGGTGGAACAAAAACACCACCAGCTTCCTCCTTCGGTTCAAGGTGTCTCCAGCTACCCTCTACCGCCGCCACCGCCACCGCCACAGCAGCAGCAGCCGGCTCAGTCTTACGGAACCGGTAAGTTTCTTTTTCATGTTCTCATTATATGAACAAAATGTGTAATTATCAGATGAGCTTTTTCATAATTTCATTTCGATATTTTTTTGTGAGTATGTATAAAAAGCTTCATTTTTTGTGAATTTTTTGTTTTATTGTATTCGAATCTGATCAATTAACTAAAAAGGAATCTATCTATTACGTTTTCGTATCATGTCTACTTTGAGAAAAAATAAAATGCAGTTTAAAATGAGGTAGAAACATGAATTTCGTAAAATCTTTTAAATTAGTTTTAGTATAGTGAAAATGCAAATAATTTTTTTAAAAATTTGTTTAAGTAATGATAGCTATTAGAAAGGTCTTCAGGGTTCTAAAGCTTGTTCTACTTTCTCTAGCTTAGAGCAACTACAATGGTGTACTCATCAAGAATCTTTAACTATTTATTTTAATTTTTTTTTTCGGATTTATAAAAGAAAAAAAAATTTCAGCCAATCGCGGACCGCCACGTAACAGTGGATTCCGCGAACAGTAACGTTTTTTGGCAAGGATCGACCCTTATTTACGTATCAGAAGAAACGAACCCTTAAAAAAAGCGGGACCCACATCGCTTTTATAATGTTTTTTTTTTTGGATTCGGCGCTAAGAATTGTTGTTGGAGATGTTCTTAGAGCATAAATATCACACGTCTCTTAACTAAGTTTTTAAAGAAAAAATAATAAAAAGAATAAAAAAAAAAAGAGAACTAGATATGGTTCTAAACAAAGAGACTTAAGAAACCTTTCTTCTTTTTTTAGAACCCACTCTCTCATGTGTTGATTTTCAATTGGACCAATAAAATAAAAATAAAAATAATAATTAAAATAATAATTTTTACTAGTAAGAAACTTTTATGAGTTTCTTAGCAATAATTATGCTCTTATGATGTTTGTGGAGAAACAGAACCCGACCGTCTTCCTTGTTTCGGTATAGGCATTATTGGTTGGTTATTGTAAGTATTCTCTTCTAGTCTCATTACATATTCTTGTCCCGTTTTTGAGCAAACACAAACCACACTCATGTTTTTTGGTTTCATTTTTTTCCTTCATGGTAGATTCATCCTCGGTTTCTTCTTTGGTGCTATCCCTTGGTACATTGGCTTTTTCCTCTTACTATTCTCCAGAAACCCTCGCGAGAAACCAGGATACATAGCTTGTGCAGTTGGAGTGAGTCCATTTTCTCTATATATGTCACAATAACAATACTAACTTTTTTTTATTATCCTCTTTAAATCAATTTTGTTCGCGCCGCAGGCTGTTATTGCTACAATTTTCATTGTGATTGGAACCACGAGAGGATCAGAGATCTGATCGTAGACTGAAGATTTGACTCGCTTAATCCAGTATAGACCGGTTATAGCCCTGTTAGGCCTTTGAGATATTGTTACAGAGGAGAAGAAGATTATATACGTGTGTTATTTACTTAAATAACTCAATATTGGTCTAAAGATTATAGAGCATGACAACATAGTTACTTAATGTGCTTCTCAAAACTATAGTAGTATGATCACATATATTGCTGGAACAAAAAAAATATTTATTATATAAAGATATGGATTGTGTTATAGTTCCATCCATTAAGCGATGATATGAATGCTTACCTCTTCTTTACGTGTATTTTGGCAAAAACAAAATCATTTAAGGACCTATTGTTGTTTAATAAATATGGGAGAATTAGTCTTTTCACATTAAAGACTTGGAGACACGACATGCAAAAGTGATTGAGAGTTTGACCGTGTTATATAAATTTAATAAGATTTTATTTTTTTGTAAAGTACCATTCAAATATATTTTAATAAATACTATCACAAAGTTTTCCTATGAACAGTTTCAATAAAATACTAAAAATTTCGTTTATTCATATCAAGCCAGCGTTTTAATTACGGAATTTCAAAGTTATTAGCGGAAATTCGACCAATAGCAGGAACAGCCACGTGGCACGTACACCTTCTTTAAATACAGAACCTTGAAACAAGAAAAAACATGAAATCTTGGGTTCAAGGTGCCAGATTGTGTCAGATCACAGAACAAATCCAAATTTTTGTTTATTGATCTGAGAGAGAGAGAGAGAGAGGGAGATGACAAATCCAACACAATATCCAAATCCAAATCAAGAAGTCGCCAACTACCATCCTCAGCCGCAACCTTACGGTTACACACAACAGTCTCAACCGCAGCCTTACGGTTATCCACAGCAGGCACAACCTCACGTTTCCGGTAAGTTTCTTCCTCATGTTTATGTGGATAAAATGAGTAATTATATGTTTCATTTCCAAATTTTTTTCCGATTCTGTAAAAATTTCATGCCAAAAGTCTAGTTTCTTAAAGAAGAGTTGCGTTGTTAATTATTATTGTCAAGCATTGCACCACTTGGGCTGTTCTAAAGCTTGTTATGTTTTTCTCTAGTTAATGTTGTTAATGGAGGAGCGCATGGACCACAAGACATTCTTTGTTGTGGTATAGGCGTTGGATGGGTATTGTAAGTCATCTCTCATATTAGTCTCATTACATTATTTTGTCAAATTCTTAGCAAAACACAACTTCACTTATGTATTTTGTTTTCATGTAGATTCATCCTCGGTTTCTTCTTCACTATCCCTTGGTATGTTGGCCTTTTCATGTTATTTTGCTTGACAGACCCGCGTGAGAAACCAGGATGCATAGCTTGTGCAATTGCAGTGAGTCCATATTCTATATATTTCATTTAACAAATATCAAAGTTTATCATCCTGATCACATTAGATTTAATTCTCGATTACTAACTCGTGTCGCAGTCTCTTGTTGCTACGATTATCATCGTTTTGTTCGGAGTCATGTCCGCGCAATATTGACGCTCTTAAATCCAGTTGAGATACTGTTTCAGAGGATGAAAACATTGGACTTGGGGACACAACAAGCAAAAGCAATTGAATTTTTAAATTTTTGTTCATTTTTTTGACGTAGCTCTCGTCAAAGTTGTTAAATGTATTTTCTTTCACAAAGTTGTAATCTGTTTACATAGCATGATGGCATTTGTTACTTTAAAAGTTTGCTTCTCAAAACCATAGAAATGTGTTTATATGGTTGGAAATTTTTTATTTATATAAATACATCGTGTTTTGATTCTAGAATAATGAGCTCCAATATACATAATTTAATTCATTAATTAAGAAAAAAGCCATCAACAAAAAAAAGTTTCTATGTTTTCTGTATTTATGACAATTTTGCCTCTCTGATTGACATAGATCGTTTGCAACAAATAGTCTGTCTATTTGTTGCATAGCATAGGTTTTTTTTCTTTTCAATTTTTTTTAAAATATTCATTCCCAAAACTTTTTCATGTGATGCTTTTAACATTACCAAATAAAGTCGTGAATCCCAATTACGTTTTCTCCCTTGATGTTTGGTTGTTTATGAAATTCATAGGCACTCAAAAATAGATTGTCTAAGTATACGTTAAAAAATAGACGGTCCAATAATTCGTTATAATAATTTCTGTCTATTTGCAAAATATATATCCGTTTCGAAAAATTCAAAATATGTTAAATAGGAAAAAAAATCTATTTTTTCGTGTATTTACAAATTCGTTTC
>OVAN01006515.1:0-21164 GCA_900406275.1 Anastatica hierochuntica
TGTGTTTACATCAAAAGTACTCCACATGGGTATGTTTTGTTATGTTTATACATAGATGACATACTCATTATTGGAAGCAACAAAGATATAATCCAACAAACTAAAAACATGCTTAGTGGAAAGTTTGACATGAAAGACATGGGTCTAGCAGATGTCATTCTCGGGATTAAAATCACAAGAACTTCTGACGGAATCATTCTGTCTCAAGCTCACTATGCTGAAAAGATACTTGATAGGTTCAAAGCCTACTCAAGTGGAACAACAAAAACCCCTGTAGACCCTCAGCTTCACCTAAGAAAGAATTATGGTGAAGCAGTGTCACAAGTAGAGTATGCAAGGGTAATCGGAAGTCTGATGTACTTAACGAATTATACTAGACCCGACTTAGCGCATGCAGTAAATGTTTTAAGTCGTTATACTAGAAATCCAGGACACACACATTGGAAAGGCATAACCAGAGTGTTGAACTACGTACGTTACACCAAAGATTATGGCATGCACTACGGTAAAGAACCAGCAGTTTTGGAAGGATACAGTGACGCAAACTGGATTTCCGACTCCAAAAACTCAAAATCCACGAGTGGATACGTCTTTACACTTGGTGGTGCAGCAATGTCCTGGAAATCTTCCAAACAAACTTTAATAGCCAGATCCACCATGGAATCTGAGTTCATCGCTTTGGACACAGCTATGGCAGAAGCATAGTGGCTTCGACATTTTTTGGAAGATATCCCGATGTGGGAGAAACCTGTGTCGGCATTACGTGTACAATGTGATAGTCAGTCGGCTATCTCTCGGGCATAAAATACTCTCTATAATGGTAACTCGTCATATCAGAAGACGACATAAAACCATTAGACAATTGATCTCAAGTGGTGTAATCACAGTAAACTACATCAAATCAAAGGAAAACCTAGCGGATCCATTAACTAAAGGTTTGCCTCGAGATCAAGTTGTAAGATCGTCAAGAGGAATGAGTTTAAAGCCTATGACTTAAAGAGAAAGCTTGATGGAAACCCCACCTATATGACTAGAGATCCCAAGAACTAGGTTCAAAGGAAAAACTAAATCAAGCTAACTCTGCTAAAAGCACTGTGAGACTTAAGTCTCTACCCAGTTTCCTAGGATGATCAACAGTGCTACCTGTACGTGTTAAGGTTAAGCGTTGACTTTTAATGATTCCATAACTTGGTAAAGTGGAGTATTACAAGATACTACTGAAAATACCCATAACTTTGTAAAGTGGAGTATTACAAGATACTACTGAAAATACAAGAATATGGAGATCACCTAGTGAGTGTGAAATGAGGCCATTTTTAGGAGAATGAAGGACATGCTATATTCTCTAAGTTCACTCACGAAATACCAGGCAAGTTCATGCCCAAAATGAACACAATAGAGAATTAAGTTCTACGAGAAATGAAGTTGGGTTATAGTTGTTGTCTCGACATCATGTTCACCTCTTGGCCAAGTAAACCCGACAGATATTAACAATGAGTGGTTCAAGGCTGAAAAATGCTACTTACTCAGACACAGTGGAATTTCGCATATAGTCTTGGAATGTCCTTTTGTCTAGTTAAGTCAAGTTAGTACTAGGCAGTAGGGCCAATAGAATCTTTTTCATATCTTCCTTGTTTAGGGTCATTTCTATTCATGTGGGGATTGTTGGAACAACATTTTATAAATGTCAAATGTGTATATGAGGTGAATGAGAAATGGGTTTTGGCCCATTAGGCTTAACAAATGTCATGTAGTTTTTTTGTTTAAAAAATGTCATGAAGTCTGTTTTCGAACAACACGTTGTTTTGTCTCTAAGGGGAAAACGGCGAAGCGTGCAAACTCTATCTTCTTCAATTGGGTTGAACGGAGGAGACCGAGTCTTCTGCAACTTCCGCGCCGTCCTCGTGCACGTACGCCAACCACTCCCAATGGTTGCTCCGAGTTCGTCTCCACGTGCACCAACAACCCGCAAGATGTTTCGAATATGCTTTGGAGATGCCGTCCCATACGTGCTCTCCTACGCCTATATAAAGAAGTGTCTCTGCCTTTCGTTATCATCACTTTATGATTTCAAAAACTTATACACAGACTTCAACTCTCTCTCTCCCTTTCTCCAATCGTTCTTTTTTTTCAATTTCTAGTAAGTTTATTCCGAGATTATATCGTATAATACATAGTTCGTAGATTCCAATTTTCGGGTGTTGCGAAATCGGTCTCAACACGGTTGTATCCTGGAATTCTTGAATCGCATGTGCCGTCACACTACGGGGCAATTTTTAGAATTAAGGAAAGAGATTTTAATCTCGACTCCGTGTCGTTTTCTTCCGGTTTTTCTATAACCGTTTTATTCGTATTTTATATTTTCTATATCATATTATTTTACTATCGTCTTATATTTTATTATATTATTTTATTATCGTCATATATTTTATTCTATTTTTCTATTATCGTTTTATACTATATAATAATAATTTACATTGTATTATAATTGTATTTTTCATCGTCTCGTTTTTATTCTCTCTACTCAGGTTTTATAAAGCGTTTTATACCGTTTTTCTATTTAAACCGTTATCATTCATATTTTATTATATCGCATTTTCATATTTGATTTTTCCGCGACTTACATTTTCATCGATCTTCCATGGTTAGGTGCGACCTTGGGATAAAAAAAACTAGGACTTTAGGCATCACACAGTAGCGATGTTATGGGGAGCAATTTTCGAAGAGACTTAAAGGTGCTGAGTTTAAACTTAAACCTGTCCATGTATGAATTGTAGAAAATTAGATTATTATTGTTATTATGTTATTTGTTACTATGTTGATATAGTTTTTCAGTTCCCAAACTAGCAAAAATATTTTCCATTTATAAGTTAAAAACCCTAGACAGGTCTGCAAAGTACCAACTATCAACAAACAAACCCACAAAAGAAACCAAAAAACCTAAAAGAAAAACATTTTAAAGTCATCTTTAGTTTTTCAATCTTCTCAAGGGTCCACCTCAGAACTTGTAACTGCGATTTTAAAAACCAACTTCACCAAAGCTGATAAGTGATTACTCTAAAGACGGTGATATGATAAGAACAGCATACTTGACGCTGTGACATTCACCTTCTTGTGGAGGATGGAACGTAATCCTCATACTTCCAGGTATAATTTTCTGAACAAGTAGAGACATCTTGAGCTAACATTTCTTTCAGCCATTTGATTCTGACGATCGACTCTTCAATGTCCAACACAGCAGCTTCTATATGCTCTGATTCCATGATATTCAACACAAGATCTCCATCGCATCTTACCTTCTTTGCGGGTTTTTCTCTTTCTTCTTCTCTAGTTTCGGCTTCTTTCACTTGATCTGATGTGTAACACAAGCAAAACATTCACCTTCCGCACATGCATTATCACTATTGTGGATCTAAAAGTACAAAATCTAACCTTCACTCGAAAGTTTAATTAGCTTAGCACATGGCCTCTTTTCCCCATCCTACAAGAAAGGCGGATGACAAAGATAAACAACCAACATAAAACAACATAGTTTCGAATGTACAAGAGAGACTTTGTGGATCACTAACATTCATTTAGGTGTAACTACCTGATACTGCTAACAAAATATTAGCCGTGACAAAGAAACGATAATAAGATTTTAGGATCTTAACAAAGGGGATCTGCCTTTGACTAATCCTAAGCTTGATTCATGATTTTGAAAGCTCAAATAAGTTGTTTTGTCCATTTTATTTAAAAAAAAACTAACCTCAGAAGAAGGCACACTCCAACCTTTGTTAGGTGACCATTCCAATGATGGACGCAAATCCTTAGACAGACATTCATAACTTTCACCTTCTCCATATGGTTGAGGTAGCAACTCAATCTGCAAAATACACATTGACAATATCATTAAGAAGCGGAAACTAATTTTTAAGTTCAAAGATCTCTAGCTTCACATACCTTTACCGATTCATCTTCTCTGACTTCCAGAACTGTCCCTGTCCAAAAACAATAAGCATACCACCAATCGACAACGTCACCTACTTTCCAAACATCACGAACAACAACAACTTCTTCCATACCACCTTCCGTGTTACGGACTTCATTTTCATGACATTTTCGTGGATAAGAAGGTCGAATCATTAGGTAATGCTGGTCCCCACCTTCGGGTTTTTGATACACTTTCATTTCATCTATTCCTGAGGCATATACATATTTTCAAAATACTTTCCCATTTACGTCGAATCATTCCATTTTGATGCTTAGTTAAAACTCACCTTCTCCTGGATAGTCAAGATACTTCAAATTATAGATTAATGCTCTCCCTTTCTTGAATATCCTTGTAATCTAATAAAACATAAGAAAGTAAAATATTGATATTTAACATCACTACAATTAATAGCACAGAGAAAATATTAACAACATAAAAATGAGCGTTCGGTTTTAAAACACACATACACATTCTCAAGTGAAAATCAACCATCAACTTAGTATTCAATCTGTTGGTGCTACATGCAAGCCTAACTCACAAACTAGTTTTGTAGATTTATAGTCTCAATCAAAACTAACTTGAAATAACAACTTGTTAAATAGATTTATAATCAACTTGTTTAACTTGGCCCAATAATAGAAAGAGAATTAACAACTTGAAATAAGAAACTGAGCCAAGAGTACCTTGCATCGAAACCAAGCTCCACGATAACCCTCTTCAAATGTTTTAATTTCTGCAGTGTCACCAACTTTGAATGGTAGATTGACTTGAGTCATTTTTGGTCAAATTGTTAACTGCATTTAATAAGAATGTATTACAAATGAGTTACGTAGGAGTATGGAAATGAAAATTAAACGTCACATATGAACATATCTAAATACATAACTTTTTTTTACAATAGAGGAAATGGAAAATTTAAAAATCTGAGAAAAATTTGGAATACAAAAAGTCTTGTCTTATGCCAATCCATGTTGTGTTTTTAAAATAGACTAAACTTAAAAGACTTTAGTGTTGGCCACACATTTATAGATAACTCTTTCAGAGATCATTCAATCTATGATGCTTTTTCAGTTTAAAACTCTGTTTTGATGCTTTTTAATAAATTTCAACATGACATACAAAAAAAGTTCTTCTTGCTAACAGCCCTTTTCAGAACTGAGTTTATTTTGGGTTCAACAAATGCTAAATCAAATTAGGGAAAGATAAAAAACGATATTGGTGTTAAGGTGGTGACAAAAAAGACATAAAAGGGTAATCAAACGAGAGTTTAAAACCTTATCAATAGTTCCATAATTAGACATCATCACTAGGTTGAATAATAAAAGCTTTTTAATACCTGATTGTAGAAGTACTTTGGTTTCTGGATTCTTGGTGTTGCCTCCGTCACGCCATTGTTGTCGTCCCTTCTACTCCGACCTAAATCTGGTGACCGAGACTGTTGTTATGTCTATTACGAGTGCTTCATATTTCTTGTACCTAGCGAGAACATGTCAGATAAATAAAGGACCTCGTCAACAGGATAAGAATCACTTGTGCAGGTAATTTAGAGTTGGACTCACTCAATCAAGTGGGTGGGTCCTATTAAAGCCTCATTAGTAAGTAGCTTTGATTTTGGCACAATGGAAATGAACTACAATAATCCTAAACAAAGAGAACTGGGAGTTAAGCTTTTGATAAATCCAGTGATCCCACAACAAACATGGCACATCAATGGAAGAAAAAACCCCAAACTTGCAAATATATTTGGTTTAAAATATGCCTTCACTGTTCCTACATGAAAAATCCAGAGACTTAAGCTCAGGAAAACCGGTGTCAGACACAAGAAAAGCAAAAGACGAGAACAATAGAAAAACTTAAGAACAATATACTCCCAAATAACCCCAGTTCCATTAAGTACTAACACATGCCTCTCAACCCCTACCATTTTCTACGTTAGGTTCATTAAGTGTACTAGACCCTTCCTCAACTGTGGAATGTCCTTTATTAAGCCCATGAGTTGGGTTTTCTTTTCTGTACAAAATTGAAAACACTTCCACCATCTCATTTTGACCAATCGAGATAGACCAATTTGTAAGAAAATGAGGCACATAGCTACATTGTGTAACCACAGTTTTTTAAGGATATTAAACCGTAACGCACAACTCTGTTTCGGAGTTGTCTTCTTCTTCCTTGTGTGACTTGCTCTGCAAGTTAATGACCTTTTCCCAAAAGATCACACGACCTTGAGAACACAGCACACTCACACAATCACGTCACGAACTCTCACGTGAATACTCTGTTTAGTAAAACAAAGAACTCGAATGCTTTGTTATGGTTTCGTGGAACAAGAGAAATTTAAAAGAACTTTTCTTTTATTGCTAAGGAAAACTATCTCAAAAACCTAAAACCCTAAACCGACTTATTCTTGGTTCCTTGGACCCGAAATTCTTGAAGATTACCCGACAAGTTTGACAACTTGTAAATGTTCAATCTTTGGTCATGTGTTTCTAGGCTTATCAACTTTGGTTGTGAGTCTTTAACAAACCATCTAACTCGCCATCTCACAGAACCAGAGTTCGAACTTTGCACATGTTTCTAGTGAGAAACACTACTTATTATTAGACTAGATGAAAAAAAGACCCAGTTCGCCAACATTGGTGTCCATGTCAACCTACACAACTAGTCTAGTACTTTACTAGTTTCTCTGCCTACTCATCCGATTGATTTGATTCGACGGCTGGTCGTCCATCCGATTGGATGCCCAATTAAACTTTGTTGATTTAATTACCCAATTTGCATGGTTGGTCTAGTCTTACGAGTCCGGATGAAAACCAGTTGTTGCCCGGCTAGTTTAGATGAAAAACCATCTTGTATGAGTGGTTGCCCAACAAATTTTAATACTTCTTACCCATTTTTTAGATGATGTTTTAGACTTTGGCATACAGACTACTAAATTTATATCTTTTATATAAAATATCATTAATTCAAAATCAAACTAATAAGACAAAAATCATGCAAAATACAAGTAATAAAAACCAAATAAATTAAGGGGGTATGTTATTAAGATACGTACTAGGGATAATTTGATTTTTGGTGAGTTTTTAGAAAATTTTGATAATTTAGGAAAGTTGTGATTTCATTTTAAAATTCTTTGCAATTCCACATACAACCATGTAATTGGATCTTTGTATTTTTAACAAGGAATCTCTACTAAAACACCTTAAAGTCACTCAAAATAAACCACTTAGATTTTTTTTTCCTCCAAAAACAGTGGATTTGATGACACATTTTAAATTACTTCTCCATAACACTGAATTTTAAAAAACTTTTTAAAATTATTATTTGAATAAGATGAGATTTTAGATTATTATATAAATCTCTCCAAATCACAGATTGGATACACCCTTTAAATGTTAGGGTAGATTTGTAAAAACATCATCTATTTTGAAACAACCTTAAATGTTAAGGTAGATTTGTAAAAACATCATCTATTTTGAAACAAAAAAATCCTAATTTACTTTCTTTCTGTCTTTTTTAGAAGAGTAAGCTTTTGCCTCTTCTTTCCCCATTGTGTCACAAAATTACTTTCTTCTTCTGTCTTTTTGGTCACCTCTAGTCAATCTTCTTGTGAGGTGTGACTTTTATTTTATGAAACTAGGGTTGGGAAAAAACCGAACCCAAAGTTGACACTTGAACTCGATCAGAAAATAAAAAAAAATACCCCAATGGATATTAGCCTCTAGTAGTTAGAGTTTCGGGTTTATCTGAATCCGATCCAAACTCGAAGGAGTACTCGAACAAACCCGGAATTTGAAAACTCAGCAAAAGACTCTTCGAATTCAAATTCCAAATCTGAATAAATACCCGAAATATCCAAAATACTCAAATTAATATCTTAAATGAGTATCCAAATCCTAAAAAACTAATTCAAAATGCCTAATTTCTTTTTGTTTTTGTACTTAACAAGAATTCCTGATAAAAAAAAAGACTTGAATTGGTTCGAAATAACTAACAGAACCCGAAAAATCCGAAACCGAATCTGAAACACCTGAACCGAATCCAAATCGAGTTTCCGAACTACCCAAAAGAATATTGTAAAATTGGATTTCGAAACCAGATCCAAATCTGAATCAGATCCGAACCGAACTAAAACGGACACTTGAACATATCCCTAAGATTACTTTTTTTAAGCAAAAAAAAAAAAGTTTTCAGGATGGACATTTGATATTCACAAAATGAAACAATTATATTGAAAAATTGCAAAAGATATTTAGACTAAATGTTGAGATGACAAAAACTAAATAAGAAAGTTTTCAAAAACATGAAGAGAGAAATCTATTCTAAGCATTTTGAAATTGGCATATTTAGAGCTAAACAATAAATAGATCTCCATAAATTCAATTTTAAAGTAAACTTTCTAAAAATCATATCAGCACATGATAGATCTGTAGATCCAATTACTGGAATCTTCCTACAACATCAATGTATCCATTTATGAACAAACAACAATAATTTAGCAAAGAGTAAAGACTGACTAGCCTGGGAAACTGTAGAACAAGTCCTTCTCGAAGAGCAGATCCAACCAATATCACGATCGGAAAGTGAAGATACAATGAGAGATCAAATTTAGTGAAAGAGGCGGCGCTCTAAACTTGAGAGGTTGACAGAAAACAACGTCTAGGGTTTTTATATATAAAGAGAAACTCTTTGCCTATGAGGATGCCACGTGACATGCAAGAGAGTACCACGACTTGCATCATTTTTTTTTTCCGTCATTTTCTTTCAATATCTAAATAATACTATCATCTATGGTACAAATAATAATTTAAAAAAAATATTTACAAATGCTTTAAAAAAATTATTAACGTATAATTGTTTACAGAATTATTTTTTCATCAGAAATTAGACTAACTTTAAAACCATCGTGGAACAAAAAGTTAATATCAAAATTGAATTTTAAACTTTAAAATTGAAGTCCGAAAATATTAAAAACAAATTTTTTTTTGTCAACTACACGTTAATTATGAGTTAGCACCCGAAGTGGATAGCTAGTTCAGAAGAGATGTGTCTAAAAAAGTAAAATCATGAAAAAAGTACGAAATCCTATAGCCAATTGATCTGCTTGAGTGTTCTTTGTCCGCGGGATGAGCGTTAACGAAAAATCTGTGAAAGATCCACACAGAAGCTTGAAATCCTGAAGCTGCGTATGTAGCGCTGGCCAATCCTCCGGATTTTGGACAATAATAGTAAGCTCCACGCAGTTCGTCTGGAAGGACTGACAATCTATTCTGCGATTATGAATTTTCGACATTGCCCATAACAGAGCTTCCAACTCTGCATGTAGTGGTGAAAGACTCCGGCGCTGACACTTCGCTCCCATCAAGATTACCATATTATCCTTGTCTGTGCAAATCCAACCAAATCCTGAGGTAGGGTCCGATTATTTCCAAGAACCATCTATCCGACAGATTAAACCATCCAGACAGAATGATTCGACAGGAAGTCGTTCCTGATCCGAAGAGGGAGAGATTTGCGCTTCTTTCCAAGCTATATAGTCTGTCTCTGTAGACCGTAAGATCCCCTCCATATTCAAATGGACTCCTTGAAAAACCTTTTGATTTCTTGCTTTCCAGATTAACCATAGCAGCCACGCAAAGAGATCAGAATGATCGCTTCCCCGATTTTTCAATAGATTTCGCCAAAAGAGATAATCCATATTATTATATATTGAATCTGAAGGGAAAACATCCATTCTTTTCCGATCTTTATAGAGATCCCAAATTTTCTCAATCGAGGCGCACTCAAAAAAATATGATTAATTGTTTCCTCAACAACACCACAACTTTTGCATAATGTGTCACAACGTACTCCCCTAGAAGCTAGTTCAGTAGTTGCCGCCAAACTTCCTGATAAAATTTGCCAAAGAAGATGTTTTATCTTCATAGGACACTTTATTTTCCAAGAGTAAGCTTTCAATGTTTCCAATCCTGGTCCCCAACCATTATTATTAATCCGAGTTATCTCCGAAGAGTTAAGGAGTTTGTAACCCGATTTAACCGTATATTGATCCAATTTAGTAAAATGCCAGATCACATAATCATGTGTAATATTACGACTAGGATGGACACCCCTAATTAAAGTGATATCCTCCGGATCAAAAAAGTCCTGAAGAAGTGGCAAATGCCAATCTTTTGTCATTGGGTCGATCAATTGATGAACTTGTAGCCTAGGATACCAATGTTTACCCCGAACCCTTGCTGCCCTCAGAGCAACATCCAGAATCCAAGGATCGTGCCAGACTGATGTGTTTATCCCAGAACCTATCTGAATTCTAATATCTTGCCTAAGAAAATTCTGAGTGGAGAAAATACTCTTCCAACCGAAAGAAGGTGAATGAGGCTTTCTTGCATTTAACGGATGAACCTTTCTAAAATACCGACCTCGTAGGACCCGAGCAACCAGTGATCCCGCAAACTGAATGAGCTTCCATAACTGTTTAGCCAATAAGGTTGTATTGAATTTCTCCAGAGATTTGAAGCCTAAACCTCCATTCTCTTCAGGTTTACATAATTTGTCCCATGCAACCTAATGAAGACCGCAGTTACATCCATTGGAACTCCACCAGAATTTCGAAATCGCACTAGTAAACTTGTTCATTAACACTTGGGGGAGCTTGAAACATGACATGACATAATTGGGTAGAGCAAGAGCCACTAACTTAATCAGGATCTCTTTGCCCCCTTTGGAAAGGAATTTGGAAGACCACCCATTCACTCGATCTCCTAACCGTTCTCTGACAAAATTAAAAATCTGACTCTTGGAACCCCCCCCCCCCCAAACTTTCTGGGATTCCAAGGTATGTACCCATGCCTCCTTCTTTTGAGATACCTAACATCGCTTTCAGCGATAACTTTGTCTGTTTTGGGACATTCTTACCAAACATCACCGTTGACTTATCGAAATTGATTACCTATCCTGACGCACGTCCATATTCACCCAAACCATCTAGTATTACTTGACATTGTGAGCCCTCTGCCTTACAAAAGAAGAGGCTATCTTCTGCAAAAAGCAGGTGTGAGATTGGCGGACTATGGTGGGCTATTTGTACTCCCGTTATAACTCTATCTCGCTCTTTCCTTTTAATGTTCGCAATAAGGACCTCTGCACAAATAATAAACAAGTACGGTGATAGGGGATCACCTTGTCTCAGCCCCCTTTGGGGAACAATATGCCCCGTTGGGCGACCACTAAAAAGTATCTTATACGAAACCGACTAGACACACCACATTAACCAAGAAATCCACTTCTGCCCGAATCCTAATTTTTTAAGGACTGCCTCCAGGAATGACCATTCGATCCTGTCATAGGCTTTGCTCATATCCGTCTTAATGGCCATAAATTCATGGCGACACTTTTGGTTAGTACGTAAACCATGAAACATTTCCTGTGCAATTAAAGTATTATCCGTTATTAATCTTCCAGAGACAAAAGCCGACTGTGTTTCCGAAATAATGTGGGGAAGAAACTTTTTTAACCTCAAGCACAAAATTTTAGAAGTGATTTTATAAGCCACATTACAAAGGCTAATAGGCCGAAGCTCGAACATCCTTTTAGGTTGACCCGTCTTAGGTATAAGACACAAATTAGTCTCATTTAGCCGAGCATCGAAAGTTCTAGACCTAAAGAATTCTCTAACCAGACTGTCTAAATCTCCCTTCAGAATACCCCAATATCTTTGAAAAAAAGTTGTCATCCCATCAGGCCCCAGGGATTTTTCAGGATGCATTGCAAAGAGCGCTGTCCTTACTTCCTTTTCCGTAACATCACGAATTAAAACTTGATTCATGTTATCTGTAATGACAGATCAACATTCGCAAGAGCCTGTTGAAATCGCCCGACCCGATAGGCTTGAACAAATCATTAAAATAATCTATCGCTATGGCCTCCATGTCCTCCGGTTTTTCCTCCCAAGTTCCCTGTGAATTAAATAATCCCGAGATCTGGTTCCTTGCACGCCTTTGTTTTGCGTGGCGTGGAAAAATTTTGTATTTCTATCGCCCTCTTTCAACCATAAGTTCCTACTCTTTTGTTTCCAGAAAATCTCTTCCTCTTGATAGGCTTCTTGCAATTTTTTTTAATATCCACAATGACATCCGGAGTTACCGAATCATCATTTTGCGCTTCTTCCAATTTTTCTTTCAATGCCGCAATCTTTTCCTTATCTGGTGGTACATTGTTTTTTCTCCATCAGGAGATTGAATTTCGACAATTATGTATTTTATCCATAAAACCTGGAATCCTAAAGTTCCTAGTACGCTGCCAACCACACTCGATGACCTCTGCCAAACCCTTTTTTCCTTTCCATCTCTTAGCAAAAAAGAAAATTTTATAGTATTTCTCCGCCTTATAATTAGATTTTAGCAATATTGGTCGATGATATGACCCAATTCGTGCTAAATATTTCACCTTTGAATAGCCAAAAATATTATGCCATTCCTCGTTTCCAACCGCTCTATCTAGCTTACATCGAACCTTATGGTTATTTCGCGTCTGTTTCCATGACAGTTGGTCCCCTGCACATGGGAACTCTGTCATTCCGCAATGACTTAGCATCTGGTTAAAGGGAACGAAAGACGCCGCAGATCGCATTTTGCCGCCTTTCTTCTCATGATTTCCAGTTAATTCATTAAGATCACCTATTATCAACCATGCATTTGATCTATTTGTTCCTATTTTCATTAACTTATCCAAAAAATCCACCGATTTATAGCCACAAGTTCACCATAGACGAACGAAACCCAAACTCTAAACCCATAGAATGAAGCATTAACGTCGATAATGCGATTACTTGAAAACAAAACTTCGAGTTGAATTTCATTATTATAAAAAATAGCTAGACTACCACTTAACCCAATAGGATCCATAGTGTACAAATTATTAAAACCAAACTGAACTTGAAATTTTTTTAAATTAAAAGAGGATTGTTTTGTTTCTGATATAAATACAATATCATGCCTAAATTTATTCCAGAGATCTCGCAAAGTGTCCTCTGTCAAGTCACCTCCTAGACCTTGACAGTTCCAACTAATGATCTTCACGGATGAGCCGATGGGTTCAGGGGAGCCACCATTCCTTTCTTAGAAGTCCTAGGATGCACTGTGCCCCTCGTGCCTCCTTTAGCCTCACGAACCGCACTCTTAGTTCCTGCAACGCGAGAGTACGACAACTTAGAAACCTGTGAAACCTTTGAATCAATACCTTTAAAGCCCATTCGCTTCTTTGGCGAAACCATTAACATCAAATTCATTTTCCGAAAATCACTCCTTTCATTCGACCGGGACTTTTACAACTCTTATCATGTTTATATTTTCTATTATCCAACTCAACAGCCTGTAAATTTGAAACTAGTCAACCAATATCCAAATTACAAGAAAGGTCAGATTGTTTAGTACCTTCTCCTGTCGCCATATTCTCTATAACCTCCTCAGAGACCACAACAGTGACATCAACATCATCTTCTTGACCATATTGAAATACCACATCCAATTCTGGATTCCCAACATCCACAAGCAGTCCTTGTCCCAATTCAACATCGTCACCCAACTCCGGCAGCCTCAAGAACTTATCATCATTCCCCACTATCTCACCTTTAGTCACAAATCTAAAATAATTATTTTCTAAACCAAAAAATCATTGTTAGTGTTTACGTCATTTTAGAAAAATAACTAAGACATAGTATAATTGTCCATTTCAGTATAGTTATCCACAAAATTTTATTTATTAGCATTATAAAGAATTTTGCTATCATTTATTTTAATAACTTTAACTGACAGAAACTAATTTCAAATAATAGAGAAATTCTTTAAAATATTTCTTTCAAAAATAATAAGAATACTTATTAGTATATGTGTTATTTAAAATGATAGTATTTTAGAAAATTTTTTTTGAGTGTTTGATTATTATTTTAACATTTTTTCTAACAAATTATTCATGTCCAACTTTGTCTCTCTTTCTTACACTTTCTCTTCGAATATAGGTGAAGGAATATTCAGAACCGAAGAATTTAAGAGAATTCTAACACTGAACTACTGAAACAAACTTTATATTTGAATGGGTTCAGAGTGCCTATCCAATTAGGTTTTAGTTTTATCCGACCGAAGTGATATCCAAAATTATTTAATAATCGAATGAGTACATACCAAAATCCCAAATTACAATCATTAGTTTGATTAAATTAATTTTTAGTATGTTTTGAATATTTTTTTAATTCAGGGATTTTTTTGAATAAAATTTTACTTTTCAATGTTTTTAAGTTTTTTTTTATATTTTTTGATATTTTAGTGTAATTTTATTTTGAGTACTTTTAAATATAATTGATTATCTGAAATACTCATATTGGAGCTGATCATGAAAAATATTTGGGATTTTGTTCCTTATACAAATACCTATTTAAACCTGAGAAAAACATACTTGAACTCAAATCGAAAAAAAACTTGAATGGATCTTAAAACCCATAACTGAAATATCTAAAACCTAAATAGACTCAAAGCAAGTAAACCGAAACACCAAGTGCTCTGTTTCGATGTTACAAACTCTGTTTGTATGTGTTATACAGTTTCCAGTTGTGTCTTTAATTCTTATTTATAGACTTAGACTTCTCCTAAACCTATTTGGAATTGGAACTTTTCCTTTTCCATTTCCTATCTCTAAAAAAACTTCTCTTTGCTTAAAGACAATTTTCCTTTTTCTAATTGGAATTATCCAACATTCTCCCCCGTAATTCCAACTCGAACTCCGGATGATTCGATTGCTTGCAGTCCAATTATTCTCCTCATTTCTTTGAACTTGTTTCGAGCTAATGGCTTCGTTAAGATATCTGCCTTTTGTTCCACACCTGGAACGTATTCGACCATGACTTGATGATTCTCTACACATTCGCGAATGAAGTGATACTTTGCGAGAATGTGTTTACTCCTTCCATGAAACACCGAATTCTTGGTGAGTGCGATAGTCGATTTGTTGTCAATTCTTAACGTGATTGCTTCATCTTTGCCGAGAATCTCTCTCATGAGATCCTTCAGCCAAATTACTTGCTTCGAAGCTTCAGTTGCGGCCATGAGTTATGCCTCGCAAGAAGATAAATTCACCGTCGGTTGCTTCGACATTGACCATGTGATTGGCGATGAACCTAGATAAAAGATGTGTCCCGAAGTGCTCTTCCCATCATCCATATCTATGTTATGGCTACTATCGCTATAACCTGTCACATTACACGATCCATCTTTCGCAAAGAACAAGCCCAAGTTACTTGTATCTCTCACGTACCTCAAGACATGTTTAAGAGCTTGTCCATGGCTTTCTCTGGGATTCTGCATATAACGACTCAAAACCCCAACCGAATATGCTAAGTCTGGTCTTGTATGCAACAAATATCGTAAACATCTTATGGTTCTTCGATATTGAGTTGCGTCGATCTCTGGTTCATTCTCTGCTTTTGACAATTTCAAGTTGGAATCCATCGGAACATGAGTTGAGTTACACATTTCCATCTATGTGTCTCTTAATATTCCTTGAGCATATCCTTCTTGTTTTATGTAGATACCATCAGCTCCTTGTGTAACTTCAATGTCAAGGTAGTATGTCAACCTTCCGAGGTTCGACATTTCAAATTCGTTTGACATATCTCTCTTAAATCCTTCGATGACAACTTTTGTAGATCCGATCACAAACAAATCATCGACGTAAATAGCTATGACAATGTAATCTTTCTCATCTCCTTTTAGATATACCGTAGCTTCTTTCATGCATTTCTTAAAGCCCATCTCCTTTAAGACATAATCGAGCTTGATGTTCCAAGCTCTAGGGGCTTGGCGAAGTCCATACAATGCTTTATGAAGCTTGTAGACTCGGTTCTCTGCTCCTTTCTTCACAAAGCCTTCAGGTTGGCTTACGTACACGGTTTCATTAAGGTCTCCGTTTAGAAAGGCCTTTTTGACATCTAAATGGTGAATTTTCCAGCCCTTAGTAGCCGCAATTGCTATAAGCAATCGTATGGTTTCAATCTGAGCTACAGGTGCGAAAACTTCATCGAAGTCAATGCCTTGTTGTTGTACGTATCCATTTGCAATGAGTCTTGCTTTGTGTTTTGCCAAGGAACCATCAACTTTCTTCTTAATCCTAAAGATCCACTTCAACCCTATTGGCCTTACTCCCTCGGGTTTCTCGACAAGCTCCCACGTTCTGTTTCTAATGATAGAGTCCAGCTCAACTCTCATAGCTTCAATCCATTCTCGGATATTCTTAGCTTCAAAGTAACTTTCAGGTTCACCATCTATAGTTAACAGTAGCTTTTCTCCCTCTAACTTAGCTAGGATAATGAAGTCATCGAGGTATCTTGGCTTGTTTATGACTCTTCTCTATCTTGTTACATTAGGTTGATTTTCTGTCATTTGATCAACATTATATGCATCATCTTCTTCTACTTCCTGATTTAACGGTTCTGGGTCCAAGTTTTGTTCAGGTTCTTGTTCTTGCTCATTGTTATTTTCTTGTTCGGTTCCATCATCAACGTATCCATCATTGGCCAATCTGAATATTCCAGGTTCTGTGTCACTCTGTTTTCTGGTGCTGGACCAATCCCATGGTTTCTTTTCAACGAACACCACGTCTCGACTCACAATCACTTTCTTCTCAATTGGATCATATAGACGATAGGCCTTGGATCCTGGTTCTGTTCCAAGATTGATCAAACTTCTTGATCTATCGTCTAGTTTCTTTAGGTGTGGGGTAGTGTTTTTCGCATAAACAACACAACCGAAGACTCTTAAATGCTCAATGTTCGGTCTTCTTCTTCTTGAGACATTCATAAGGGGTCTTTCCATCTACTACCTTTGTTGCCACACAATTTATGAGATATGTTGAGTGGCGTACAACTTCACCCCATAGATCATTCGAAACATTCATAGCTTTGAGTAAGCTTCGCGTCATTCCCATCGAGGTTTGGTTTCGTCTCTCCACCACACCGTTCTGTTGTGGTGTGTAAGGTGCAATGAGTTTTCTACTAACCCCGTTCTCTTAACAAAACGTGTTAAACTCTGCTGAATTGAATTCATCTCCTCTATCGGTGCAAAGTGTCTTCAAAGAGGTTCCAATTTTCTTCTCAACAAACTCTTTGAAACGTTTGAACCGATTGAGTGACTCACTTTTATCCTGTAGCAATATGGTCCACATGTATTTCGAGAAGTCGTCAATCAAAACAAACACATACCTATTGTTTGCTGGTGTCGAAGGTGAAATCGGACCACACAAGTCACCGTAAACAAGTTTTAGAGCTTGGATTGCACGGAATGTTGTCTTGCTTGGGAATGAATTTCGGATCTACTTCCCGATTTGACAGGCTCCACACACTCCTTGTTCTTGTTTCATTCATGGCAAACCATTTACCATCTCTCGATTCACCATGTTGCGTAGGACACCTGCACTTATGTGTCCAAGTCGAGAGTGCGAAAGCGTAGCTTCTTCATTGAATTTAGCTTGAGCTTGAAGACACCTTGGAAGGGACACTGCCATCAT
This sequence comes from Anastatica hierochuntica, assembly GCA_900406275.1. Classification (NCBI taxonomy): domain Eukaryota; kingdom Viridiplantae; phylum Streptophyta; class Magnoliopsida; order Brassicales; family Brassicaceae; genus Anastatica; species Anastatica hierochuntica. The sequence goes on from OVAN01006515.1 coordinate 17,525, forward strand.
TGTCTTGTACAAAAGGTTTGGTGATCTCTTGACCTTGACGATCACTTTTCCTTTCGGATCCATGAAAGTTAAAGTGTCTCCTTTCATGTTTATCTCACAGCCATGCTCTGTTGCCTGACCGAGACTCACGATATTATGCTTCAGCTCAGGTATGAAAAAGATGTCCTTCAGATGTCGTGATTCACCCATGTTGCTGATAAAAACGATGGTCCCTTTCCCGACAATATCGACCTTTGATCCATCATCAAATTTCACCTTTCCTTTTACATTTTCATCAAGGTTGGTAAAGAAATCTCTGTTTCCCGTCATGTGGTTCCTCGCACTATTGTCGAGATACCATATACTCTTGTTATCGGTCTCATATTTTTCCGGGAATACTTTGTCGTCATTTAAAAACACTATCTCATGTACATAAAGTGCTTCTCCTTCTTGTGTTTCATTTAGATTTGTCTCGTGTTGCTCCTTATGCCTTTCTGGACAAGCTGAGACACAGTGACCAGGTTTAACGCATCTTTAGCACACGATTTTAGACATATCCTTCTTCTTATCTTGATTCTGTCCTGAGCTTTCTCCTCCTCTGTTTTGATCGTTAAACCTGCCTCTTCCACGACCTCTTCCAGAGCTATCATCACCGTGTTTTCCACGGCCATAGCCTCCACAGTTTCTTCCTCCTCTAAAGTATCCTCTTGAGCCTCGAAAGTTACCGTATCCACCTCGAGAGTTATCGAATCCTGAAAACATTAACTTTCCTTGATCTATAGTTCTTGTAACTCCCTTTATACATTCTTCATAAGCTTTGATACGACTAACTATATCACCAAAACTTGTGACTTGAGATCGAGAACCTGCTCAAGAGAAGCCACGATGTGAATAAATTTGATGCTTGGAAGTCCAGTCAAAAATCTCTTAACCAGTTTCGCTTCATCGATCGACTCTCCAAGAGTCGTGGTTTGAGCTGCAAGGCTCGATATCTTCCCAGCAAAGTCATCAACAGATTCGTCATCACCCATGGTTAGTTTGTCTATCTCGGCCATGAGTGTTTGTATCCTCGTCTTCTTTACACGATCTGCTCCTTGGTGACGAGATTTAACGGCATCCCATATGCCTTTCGCGGAGTTTTTCTCTCTGACTTGCAGTATAAGTGCCTCGGGTATCGATTGGAATAGAAGTGCTGTCGCCACATCATTCCTTTTCGGATCTGCTGTCCCTGGATCAATCATGTCCTAAACTTCACTTACACGTAGAGTAACCTTCATTCGCATTGCCCAAACCGTATAGTTTGTCGATGTCAACATCGGACATTGGATCGAGGGTGCTCCAGGATCCTTCGCTTGATGCGGCCGAGGGTTGCGATCATCCACCATGCTTGAAGATCTTCACAATCGGCAAAGCTCTGATACCAATTCAAAGCAAGTAAACCGAAAAACCAAGTGCTCTGTTTCGATGTTACAGACTCTGTTTGTATGTGTCACACAGTTTCGAGTTGTGTCTTTAATTCACACGATCAAAGAAAAATTATAAGAACTAACTCTTCTTTATTAGATTTAGAAACTCTCTCAAAACTAAACCTCCCTCTCTCTTGAATCTCTTTTACAAACCTTAAGGATTCAATTCTTATTTATAGACTTAGACTTCTCCTAAACCTATTTGGAATTGGAACTTTTCCTTTTCCTTTTCGTATCTCTAAACAAACTTCTCTTTGTTTAAAGACAATTTTCCTTTTTCTAATTGGAATTATCCAACATAGACGCGATCTAAACATGATCGAATGCTCATTCTTACCCTCGAGTAATAATTTTTTTCCAACAATTTTGTTCGTTTTTGAGTTTCTTATGATCTTTTGATTGCTTTTGCTCTTGAAACTAATGATCTAATCTATGAACACATGTCATTTAACGAGTTACCCGTATCACCGGTACATCTCGTGGAAGATTCTTTCTCCCAAACTTCACTAGCTCAAGAGATATACAAGAGAGTTCTCAAGGAGAATCAAAGGTAAAAGAACAACAAATGGAGAAGAGAAAGAACATGTAGAAGCCAAGAGAATCTCTCTCTCTCTCAAGAAAGATGTCGATTATGATGTAGAAGAAGAAGATCCTCTCTTCTTATCTCCCTTTTGTTTCTTCTCAATCTCAAACTCTTTTCCGTTAGTTAGTTAGTTATAACTAACTTTGTAGTGAGCTTAACCTTTGACCAAAAACCGAATGGGCTTGTAACAAACAGGCCCACTCACCTCTATCTCTTTATGTTTGGTTCATGGGCTTTTGTTTTGAGTCAAGCCCAACAAAACTCCACCTTTGACCAAAACAATAGCCTCATTTCGTAAGAACCAAACCCTAATCTCTTCCTCTTTCTGAGTATAGCGATATCGGTTGCGCCTCTGAGCTCAGACCCTTCTGCGACCATATCCTCAAGCTCCGACGACTCCTTCTCGAACCAGCACTTCAGGTTTGTTCCTTCTCCTTCTATTTCTCCCTTTTTTTAAAATAGAGAGAGAATCTAGAGAGTAATCGACAGATCAGCTCTCTCTCTTTAACAATCCATGAAGTAACTCACTCTGTATCTTTTGCATGTGTCCGATTTTGAGCTAAACTCTGCTCTGGAATCACACAGATCCATCCATTTGAAGTTTCATACCCAATGAACTTCTCCAACCTCAGCTCCACCTGGAATTGAGTACTATGACCTTCCATTCTCCGATTCCTGACCCAACCAGGTAACTCCTTCTTCACAATCTTCTTTTATTTATTGATTATGACCTGTAACTTGCAAATACTAACATCAAACTTTTCTCTTTTGATGAGAGGTTGAGGATACCTGCAAGGAGTTACCTGGGCCACTCATGGAGCTTCATTCCACATTCAGAAGCCGACAACACAAGCCAAATTTGTTTTTAGGTACTGTCTTAGTTAGGAAGTCGACTGGATTGTCTTTTGTATGAATCTTACATAAGATCACCTCACCATTAGCAACTAGGTCCCTGATGAAATGAAACTTAGTGTCAATATGCTTTGTCCTTTCATGATGAACTGAATTCTTAGCTAGAGCAATTGCACTTTGAGAATCACAGTGCAATTTAACACTATCTTGCTTAATTACCAATTCTTCACACAACCCTTTCAACCAAACAACCTCTTTGGCTGCTTCTTCTAGAGCCATGTACTCAGCTTCAGTAGTTGACAAAGCAACTACTGACTGTAAGCATGACTTCCAGGAAACTGTGTTTCCTCCAACCTTAAATGCATAACCAGTAACTGATCTTCTTCTATCCATATCTGTAGCATAATCAGAGTCTGAAAAACCTTCTATTTTAAAACTTGAATTCCTCTTGAATGTCAAATTCTGAGTATATGCTCTTTTTAGATATCTCAAACACCATTTGGCTGCTTACCAGTGTTCTCTACCTGGATTTGATATAAACCTACTAACCAATCCAACTGCAAACCCCAAGTCTGCCCTTGAGCCTACCATCGCATACATCAAACTCCCCACTGCACTGGAATAGGGTATATCCCTCATGTGCATAGCCTCTTCAACTTGTTCTTCTGGGAACAAGCTTCTTAGTTTGAAGTGAGAAGCTGTTGGTGTAATCACAGCCCTAGCTTCAAACATTCCAAAGGTTCTTAAAACCTTCTCAATA
>OVAN01006516.1:0-21162 GCA_900406275.1 Anastatica hierochuntica
GGTGAAAAGACACAGGAGTATCGTGTCAAAACGAAGGACAACGACGTTGACTATGGCTGCGGTGAAGCTTTATGGCGTGAAACCAATGGAGAAAGTGAAAACGAAGGCCGATTAGTAGTTGCTTTCGTCAAGAAAGATCAAATCTTCATAGACAAAGGTGTTTTGAAGGCAACAATTGAGATTTGTGCGATGAAGAATAGTTTCGATTATAACATTCTCAAATCAACCAAAAAATGGTGGTATATTCGATGTAAGGATAAGTTATGCAATTGGAGTGTGCGTGCAGAATGTCTGGATGGGTCTACATACTTCATGATTAATAAGTGCGTGGCAAGACATACATGTGCTTCTTCGAGTAAAACCAAATTCGGAAAAACACCTTCTGCAAAAACCATTGGGAATCTGATAAAGCATCAATATGAGGGTACTAATGAAGGCCCAAAAGCGAATGATATCATTCAATTTGTGCGATTGGAGTATGGTTGGGAGATTAGTTATTCACATGCTTGGGAAGCTCATGAATTTGCAATTGCAGCCGTTAGAGGTATACCAGATAAAAGTTATGGTAAAATACCTTCATATTTGCATATGATCAAAGAAGTTAATCCTGGTACACATACTCACTACGAAACTGACGATGATGGGAGATTCAAGTATCTATTTCTGTCATTTGGACAATCAGTCAGAGGATTCTACAATGCCATTCGTAGAGTGATTGTTGTTGATGGAACTTTTCTAAAGAATAAATACAAAGGGGTTCTTCTTGTTGCTACAGTTCTAGATGGTAACTCTAATTTGTATCTGATTGCATTTGGGGTTGTTGATTCAGAGAATGACAATTCATGGGAGTGGTTCCTAAGACAGTTGAATGTTGTTATTGGTGATGATAAAGGCTTAGCGTTTGTGTCAGACAGAAGTTCTTCCATTGCTAAAGCGCTAGGTAATGTCTACCCTCAATCTACACATGGAATTTGCATACACCATTTGAGTGCGTATGTGCCACAATCACAATAAGATTGGTTCAATCTTGACTTCAAAGGCACATCGACCATAGAATGCGCAGACAAAAGTAGATGCTTCTTCATTTCAGGTGGAGCAACGACCTTCACTATTCATGATATCATAACCGCGAATTTCTCCACGTATTGCCTATTCTTCCCCCGAAAGCAATCAAAGACCTCCACTTTTTTTCTGTGATGTTGACGCATACGGAGATCCAGTGATTACCTGCATTTGACATTACAAATGATGAATATCACTTGATTTAAATGAAAACAATTAGAAGGGAAATGATTACCATTTACAAAAAATGGAAACTAGAGTCGATCAACATCGACACCCCACACTTGTTTAGTCCGACCATGAAATGGAAGCTCTCCTCTCCCGTAAGCTAGAAAAATGTCGGGCAATTCATAAGCTTTTTTATTTTTAAAAAACTTGAGGTATGTCATCTCCACTTGGAGGCAGAACAAAGCGTTCATGAGTGCAACACGGTTTGGAGTCCAACGCCTCAACGATGTATTCTCTCGCCATATATACATAACCGCATCCATATCCTGCATAAAATGTGTTATTATGATGTCCTTATAAAAATGTATTTTTAGCTNTGCCCTTGTTAGACGTATAGCTTCGGTCATATTAAAGACAGAAGGACCAATCCGAAGACTAGTGGGCATCCTAGACCATTCGAAGAATCTATTAAAAGTTTCTTCAGAGACATAATACAATGGCGAATCCGGCAAACCATCGTTAGTCATTGGTGCATCACGAAGAATGGGTTTAAACCATTTCTCTAACTTACAAGGTGGTTGAGCTGAAGTTTCTGGTATTGGCTCAACTTTTAGTGGCCGAAATGTTGACATTGGAGTCCACCAATCTGGTGGCTCTTCAACATTTTTGGGCTGCGATGGATCAAAACCGGGCACGTACGATGCTTGTGAAAGTCCATCCATTGATTTGTGGAGATACTCTTGCGTACTCATCCTTGGGTCGATCTCTGATTCATGACTCGCCTTAACACCCTCTAGATCCTAATAACATAAGACATAATATCAAAAGACCACGAACTAACAAAACTAGAATGCGTATTCTACCTTAGGTAGATCAAAATATGCAACAAACATGCAACCTGTTTTAAAGCCCATCACAAGCCCAACAATTCAAAAGATAAAGCCGATCAACACAAACAGAAACTAACATTCCATTAAAACAAAGTTTTAAAGCCCATCACAAGCTCATTTACAATTCTAATACATAACAAGTACACATCTATTACACAAATTATGACATTAGTTCACATATGATCCATTACAAGCCCAAATACATATCTAGTAAAACACAAATACACATATAGCGGCATGGTTCACACATATATTACACATTCATGCATTACACAAACAACCATACACCCTAACAAGCCCCTAACATGCTAATGACATAATAGACAGTGATAGAGAGAGTATTACTTTGCCTTTCTTACCCTCAATTTGGACTTGATAGGTTATGGCTCTCCTTCGCCTCTTGCTTCCTTACGTTGTGACTCCACCATTCTTTCAAATTTTTCATCAATGTGCTTATGTAGCCTCTTATCCATCACAGATACTTGCTGCGCAAACAACTCCGCAATAAAAGTCTTCATGTCATCGTCAAAATGCACTTGCTTTGGTCTACTACTAGAGAGAAATTTATGCTTCCTTTTTTCTACACCACGATCCGGAAGTCTCTTCTTCCCCTTTTTAGTCGTGGAGCCTATAGTGGGCATTGGAGTTTGAAAGTCATCGTCATCCTCAGCTTCCTCGGCATGAAGCTCCAAAGAAATCTCTGGAGTCTCTTCGAACTCCCAAATGTGGTCATTGAAGTCATAGTCAGACCTTATCAATGAGTGGAGGTGATTGACTCTATAATCCTTCACATCGTCAACTCTGAGAAAACTCGCATTCTCAAACACATCCATATTCCATGACCATGATATATATGCGTATGTGACATCCTACACAGGAAAGGTAAATAAGAGTTAGATTGTTATAACGAAGCTCTAAAACCGAATGAACTCATTTAAAACCAAGTGCATTTACCTCTGGTGAAAAGATGTCCTCTAACTGGATAATCTTCTCATATGACACCTTCGTATCTCCCATCCAGTTTATGTATCGAGGACCATCCTTGAAACTTTTGTCGAGTTTTTTCCCAAGAGCTTTCCAATTTTTGGTATAGCTTCCATTGCCCAAATCTGCATGGTATAGGAGAAGCCATCTAACACATAACTAGAAGTTTTCTCCTTCAACTTGTCCCTGTTTTTGGCCACCGACTCTAGAAGAAGATCAAACGCAACAACTCCCCAAGGGTACTTACGAAGCTTCTCAAGATCCATTACCACCTTGATGTATTTCAGAGGAATATTTGCCTTCTCATCTCTCGCTAAGACCATGCAGACTATGATGGTGAGGTAGACAAATCGTATTCGATCAATATTGTTCCACTTCTTAATAGCTTCAAAGTGCTTCTTCCATAATGTATTGAAAGAAATGCATTCTTTTCTCTTCAGCACCTTGCTCCAGAAACCACCATCATCTTTCCAATCATCAAAATCCATAAATGGAAGCCTAGTGCTTCACTCAAATCCGGTAACTGCATGGAACTCCTGCAACGAAAATCTCAGTGGTCTTCTTGCAAATACAAACCAAACCTAGTGCCTTTTGTATGTGACCAGCTCCCTACACAACAAGTTGTGTATCACTCTAACAGAGAACCCGAGACCATTTTCATGCAGCTTGAAGAACTGTGAGAAAACCCGATCTTTCTTGACTTGTTTCAGCTCCTTCAGCAGCCACCTCTCCAACTTTGTAATAATGTTCGCCAACTTGCAGTTGTTATTGATCTGAGTGACTTGTGTCTTCTCACCCTCCTTTAAAAGACGCTTTGGTAACTTTTCAGATATACCTACAAGCCATAATAAACAACATTGAAAACAAAATCAATCTTTGCAAAACAAAACGTTGACAACAATGACAATGACAATGTATAGAATTCGCAAATAACAATGACAACAATGAAAAACAGTTTTTAAAATCCAATCTACCTATTCCAGAATATGTGTTCCACCTAGTTCACATCTCAAAAACAACATCAATCCTTCGAAAAACAAAATGTTTCCATACATATGCAACTCAAATCAATACCCATATGTGTTCATACTATTCGGCATTTTTGTATATTGTAAAGATACTATACTCAAAGTCCAAGTTGAAATCGGCATATAAATTCAAGAGGAAATTAACATGCATGTCAAATTCTAAGTTGAAATCGACCCTTATAATTAATTGTAAGCAGAAATAACTTCAAAAATGCACAAATTGAATTTTCAAAATTAGAGTTTTAATGGTGAAAAAGTATTAAAGAAATACCTTGGATTTGCTGAGAAGAAGACAATGACGGCGAGAAGAAGACGACGCCGAACCGACGACGACGAGAAGACGCCGCCGATGAAAAAAAATCCACGACGCCGAGGAGACGACACTGACGAAGCCGAGCAGAGGAGAAGAAGAAGAAGTTCGTGAAGAAGATTAAGAAGAAGAAGAGGAGAAGAAGAAGAAGAAGGGGAGAAGAAGAAGAAGAAGTCGCAGGCAGCGAGATTAAGAAGAAGAAGAAAATAAACCCTTATGTTTTCTTATTCTCAAAACGCAAACATAATCGCGTAAAAAAGTTTTCTCTTTTTACTTATTTTTTTAACCAAATTAATTTAATATAATAAAAAATATTTTAAATAAATCATAAATTATTAATTTTAGGGGTATAATCGGATTTAACTTAATTTAAATCCTATTGTGACAAAATTATGATTGAAAATCTTATGGGACAGATCTAAGTTGAGAGTGTCTCATATTTCTAATTTTCCCTAAAATTTTCCTCTTTTGGGCTTAGGACTCTCCAATTGAATTAAAGTCTCTTGACTCCTACTCATTGGGCTTTTGGTTTAATTTAGCTATCCATTATTGTCTTATTAAGTCAAACAGTCACCTCTTTTCAGCAAATCTTCATCCAAATCTGAAATTCTTCCTTGCTCTTTCTCATTTCTTCCTTATCTTCTACCCATCAAAATCTTCAAATCCAGCTTGCAATCTCTACTGTATCTCAATGGATGAGGGAATAGACAACGCCCTCTTGGCCATGACCCTGGAAGAGAACGAAGAACCATTTGTCATCCCCAACCTTCTAGAGTTTTGCTCCAGTGAAAGAAATTCTTAGAGTATTATCGACCGCTTGCTCAATCCTGACTGTCAAAATGTTTTGTATTTGGTGCAAGATATGCCTTGGAAATGGCAAATCTATGATAGAGTAAGAGGAGTAGCACTCAGAAAGGACATATTCCAGTTCATCTTCCAACACAAACACGACATGGAAAAATACTGAAGAAGGGAGCTCACACCTTTAACCAATGGGCTATTGCGATAGACCGATGGTATGAAAATCCACCTCCAGATTATCTTTAATACATTGAGGTGCGGGTTCAACTTCGCAACGTTTCGCTGAATCATTATACATCGACTGCTCTAATGCCACTGGGAGAGTATGCTGGTCAGGTCATAGAGGTGGCGTTTGACCCCTCTAAACCTCAACGCGAAGAATATGTTTGGATAAAGGTGAGGTTAAATGTTTCAAAACCGCTTCGCTTATACAAAACTATAACTCTTCCCTCTCGCAAATCCTCCAAAGTCCTTTATAACTTTGAAAAGATCCAAAAGCGTTGTTATGCCTGTCAAGGGTTAACTCACGCAAGAGAAAAATAACCATTCTTGTATTAGAAATCTCAGATGGCAACACCATCTCCTCAACAAGCATGCTCGGAAAGCATTGAAGCTCGATTTCTTCTCCCCTCATACCCTCTCTTTGGAGTTCTTAATGAATCCCAGGTCAACAATACTCTAGGGGTAGGAAGAGGCCAAAAATTGTTTAAGTAGTATTAGATGAGATGCAACAGTATTTATCTCCGGCTAGTGGTCATGAGCATTTAACTAGAGAGGAAAGAGTTAAACCTTCATTATCCAGCCACGAACACGACCCTCTTGCTCAGAAAACAATCCTCAGACTTGAGCCAGCTCCTATTTTCTCATATTATGTTGACAAAGGCAATGGTTTGGTCTATGACTTCTCGGAGCAGGATCAACCATCAATAAGAACCGGCAACGAAAACAAATTATTGGCATCAGCTATATCAGTAGGCCAAACCATGTCAAGAATTCCTTCCGCCACTCACACTTAATCTGTGGCTGCTAACTTTGCTAATAATCTCTCTCTATTTCAATTCTGCTCTACGGTTCAAAGAGCCTCTTCCATGGAGGAAGGCTCATCCGGGGTAAGAATTAAGAGGAAGTACATTAGGAAAAGATCTCCAAGGAGTGTCAGGAATCAGAAAAATTAAGAGGCACCTGATTCTCAGATTATGGATAAGAAGCAAAAGGGGACCGTCAAAGTTCCAACCTCAAAAAGAAAACATGAAGATCAGCCTCAGAACAAAAGTTGTCAAGCTCAAAGTGGAGAAGGTGATCCCGATGGAGGGTTCACCAAAGATTAAATGAACATTTTGAGTTGGAATTGTCAGGGTTTGGGATCCTCTAAAGACCTGACAATTCCTAGACTCAGGGAGCTAAGAAAAAAGTACTTCCTTGAGATCCTTTTTTCTTATGGAAACTAAAAACTATCAGAATGTTTTAGTAGACTTACATGCTTGGCTAGGTTATGATTAGTATCTTTTGGTAGGTCATGTTGGATTAAGTGGCGGGTTAGCCCTTTTCTGGAAGAACAATGTACTTCTAGATGTTCTCTTGTCTAAGAAGAATATTATCGATCTTTCAGTTCATTTTGGGGGAAAATCATTTTTCCTCTCTTGTATATATGGTGATCCGGTTATGAAAAAGAGACCCTTCCTTTGGGAAAGAATCTCTCGCTTGGGTGTTAGTAGGAATGAAAATTGGTGTTTAATAGGAGATTTCAACGATATATTTCATAATGTAGAAAAACTTGGAGGTCCTAATAGAGATCCAAGCTCTTTTCAGGCCTTTGTCATCATGCTCTCAGTGTGTGAAATGTCAGAACCAAACAGCCATGGGAATAGCTTTACATGGGGAGGACAAAGATATGACAAATGGATTAAGTGCAAATTGGATAGATGTTTTGGTAATAAAGCTTGGTTCAACTTGTTTCTTGCCTCAAACCAAAATTTTCTGGATAAAAGAGGCTTTGATCATAGGCCACTCCTTCTTAAATTGGTTTCTTCTTAAGACTCTTACATAGGTCAATTCATGTTCGATAAAAGGTTCTTGTTAAGACAAGACATTAAAGGAATCATGGAAAATACTTGGAACAATTCATCTTTGCTCCATCAACCTTTAGTATCTTATAAAATCAGAGCATGTAGGTGAGCTCTCAGCTTTTAGAAAAAGAATAACAACTCCAATTCTTCTTCTAAAATAGAACATATACAGGATGCTTTAGAGCTGGAACAATCAGCAGCAATCCCTACAAAAAACAAGGTTGACACTCTTAAGAAAGACCTTTGTAGAGCATATAAAGAAGAAGAGGTGTATTGACAACAAAAAATCAGGACTAAATGGCTTAAAGATGGAGATGCAAATACTAAATTCTTCCATAGTTCAGTCAAGGCCTCGAGAACAACAAACTAGATCTCAAAACTAAAAGATGCCCAAGGAAAATATCAAAAGGCTGAAGCCTCCAAGGGAGATGTTGCTTGTCGCTACTTTGAACAGTTATTTACTTCATCTAATCCATACAACTTCAATCATTTTTTCCGCGGTTTCAGACCAAAGATCACGGATTAGATGAATGAAAAACTCATTAAAGAGATCTCTAAAGATGAAGTTAAAGCAACCATGTTCTCAGTCAAACCCTCCAGTGCACCTGGCCCGGGCGGAATGACCAGTTAACTTTTTCAACATTATTGGGAGGTTGTTGGAGCCCAAGTGACTTTAGAGGTTCAAAAGCTTTTTGCAGAAGGTATTCTTCCAAAAAAGTGAAATTATACCCACTTGCTTCTTCTTCCTAAGGTTGGAAATCCATAGAATATGACTGACCTTAGACCTATCAGTCTCTGTTCTGTATTATATAAAGTCATTTCGAAGATCATGCTAAGAAGATTACAACCATTACTGAGTGATATCGTCTCTCCTTCTTAATCTGCCTTTATCTCAGAAAGGCTATGTCTGACAATATTCTGATTGCACACGACGTGTTCACAGCCTAAGAGTTTATTCCACTATGTCTAAGAGCCACATCGCCCTTAAATCGGATATTTCTAAAGGTTTGATAGAGTTGAATGGCAATATCTTAAATCCCTGCTCACAGCTCTTGGTTTTCATTCTAAATGCATTCAGTGGGTAATGACTTGCATCACTTCAGTCACCTACATGGTTTGGCTTAACAATCAAGCCTATCGTATGATCATGCCTCAAAGAGGTTTAAGACAAGGGGACCCCTTATCCCCTTTTCTTTTCGTATTATGTACAGAAGGCTTATCTCATCGCTTGAATGTTGCTAGGAGTGAAGGAACACTGCAAGCGATGCATTTTTCGATTAATGGCTCCTCAATCCATCATCTTCTATTCACCGACGACAACTTGTTTGTGTGTAAAGCAGAAGGAACACAATGCGACAAGCTTCATAATATTCTTGAGATCTACGGATCAGCTACATGCCAAGTTATTAATTTGAACAAGTCTTCCATTACATTTGGAGCCATTATCGATGAAAAGGTCAAAGTGAGAATTTAGAACCAATTCAAAATTTATAATGAAGGAGGAGTTGGAACCTATCTAGAATTACCTGAATGCTTCAGTGGATCAAAGGTTGACCTCTTAACTTATATTCATTCTAAACTCAAAGGGCGGCTAGATAGGTTGGTTCTCAAGGAATTTTTCCTTAGACAGAAAAGAAACCCTCTTAAAAGTGGTAGCTACGGCCCTCCCTGTTTACACAATGAGCTGTTTCCAGCTACCAAAAAGCACATTTAAATCTTTGTCCTCAGCGATGGCTCAATTTTAGTGGTCTACAAAGGCAACCAAGAAAAAAGTTCACTGGGTAGCTTGGAAAAAATTGTGTCTTTTAAAAGATAATGGGGATCTTGGATTCAAGGATATCGAGTGTTTTAGCCAAGCACTTTTGGGGAAACAAGCATGGCGCTTACTTCAAAATCCAAACAACCTTTGTTCTTCTTTCCTTAGAAGTAGATACTTTGAAAATAAAGATGTCCTCTCTGCTCCTTTAGGCACTCGTCCATCCTTTGCATGGAAAAGCATAAACTTTGGCAAATAACTTCTTCTTTTAGGTATCCAAAAGAGAATAGACAATGGCAAATCCACCAAAGTTTGGATTGACCCATGGTTAAAAGACAGAGTTTGGAGAGCTCAATTGATGAAGAATCCTGATGGAGAGAATTTTGTTATCGATTAACTAATTCAAGTTTTAAATTTCTAAAGACCTTACTCGACTAATAACTCACTAAACCGCAAGAGCACGATAATGCGTTGTAGTATTTAAGGGTCAAACCCAAAGGAGCTAAGATTCAAGCACTAGGATGTAATAAAATTTCCTAAGCTACGCAAATAGGAAGAGAGTGATAGAATCTACAAGCTAAGAGATGAGAAATATAAAGATCAAAATACAAAGACGAAAATAAGATACAAAAGACATTGGACCATGAGTTTAACTATCATGTGGATCAATTAATAATCAATCAATGATGAAAAGATTGGATTAAGCACCATTCAAAGACAAGGCAAAGCTCAATTAGTTCATTTTCATGATCCTAATCCATTTGATGAATCCTAAATCAATTCAATCTCCCGATAGTGATCTAGCATTTATCAATCATTAAACACAAGCCTATAAGTCTACTAAACAACTTAGACCCATATGCTAAGAATGTTAAGCACAATTTAGAGTCTCTTAGGCATTTCATCGAACACCTTCCAGGTGTGAAATCCTTAATATCTAGAATTTGATTGATCATGTCAAATCTAGCCTTAAGCAACCCAAAATCATGTGAATCTATATGAATACAACCCTAAGAATCAATTATTAGCATCAAAAAATTCCTAATCTAGCTAACCCATGATCCAACAAAAAGTCTACTAACTAAAAGCCATGTAAAACAAAGAGATTGTCACTAGCTCTTGATTGTACATGTTAGAAGAAGAGTAGAGATGAGATAAGATGGATAAGATGCTAACAAACTATTGAAAATGAAACAAAGATCCAAACTTTACTAAAAATGAAGAAACTTTGAAGAACACATGAAGAACAAGAATAAAAGAGACATCAAATGCATTACAAAATAAAAATGATCCAAAACAAAGTATGATGATAACTTGTTTAGATCTTAAAACAACCAAAATATATGAAAAGCTAATAAGATAAATTGTTGCTTAGGTAGCTTAGGGTTTTAAGAAGGTTAACATTGAGTATTTATAGAGGAAAGGGTTGAATTGGGTCGATCTGAGACAAACCGGGTCGAATCTAAGCAAATTTGGTGTCTCTAGAGGTTCCTGGCAGTCCAGGGGGCTCTGGCTGGCGGTCTGCACCGCCTTGCAAGACCGTCAGCCAGCTATAGAATAGTCCTGGCGGTCTAGGCCCCCTGGCTGGCGGCCTGCACCACCCAGAACTGGCCGCCAGCCTCTTCCCAACAGCACCTGTCTTCGGTGTTTACACCATAACTCTTGATCCGTAGCTCGGAATGAGATGAAACCACCGCCAAAACGAATCTAACTCAATTTTATATCTTCTATAAAAAATTGAGCTCAAACCAATCACGGGAATGCTTCCACATGATCTCATATTTAAGAAACTTTGGCTGGTTCTCCATCTAACATCTACCCATTTGCATCTAAGAACATTTTCTTCATGATTCTTTAAGGTCCATGCCTTTTGCATCATTCAATCCATCCATTGAGCTCCAAAGTACCTAAAAGTTTTAAAGAAATGCACTGCAAACCACCAAATATAGCCTAAGACTATAAGATGATCAATCTAAACTAAATGAGACTAAAACTAATACTAAAACTTCTAAATGAGCTAAAAGAGATTGAAAACCATACAAAACTAATACTAAAAATGATACAAAATACGCATATATCAACTCCCCCGGACTTGACCATTGCTTGTCCTCAAGCAAGTGAACAAAGATCAAACCGAGAAAGAAGTTTAAAGGTGAGGACTCATAATCACAAGGAAATGCAAAGGTAATATAAATGAGATCCTTAAGAAGTAGTAGCAAGTATCAAGAGTCAATCTTACTCTCTCGTACTTCGTCATACTCTTCCCAAGTCATGCTAGTTAGTCTACGCCTAAACCTTCACAAACATTTCATATCCAACAACCCTTTAGCATTAATTTTGTAAATATATATGGAACCTCACCTATGGCCATGAAATCAAAAACCAATCATCTTAGAAGAAAAAGGCTTTTGAGTGAAAATGAGAGGCTTTCTTTAAGAGTTTATGG
The DNA here is from genome assembly GCA_900406275.1 of Anastatica hierochuntica. Lineage (NCBI taxonomy): Eukaryota > Viridiplantae > Streptophyta > Magnoliopsida > Brassicales > Brassicaceae > Anastatica > Anastatica hierochuntica. The sequence goes on from OVAN01006516.1 coordinate 11,512, forward strand.
TTTTCTCTCATTGAAGAAATGCATTTCAAGTAGTAAAAACGAGGGAGAAAGGGACAATTGGCTCGTACAAAGACTAGCCTTCTTTAATTCATTCCCATCCCAATCATACTCCCTAGTTCTACCCTTCTTTTTTCTTGACAAACCACTAAAAACACCACAATCACTTCTCAATTAAGACATTTAGCTCTTTAGTAACACACTCTAAGGTTTTTGCTTTCTTTTTTTCTTTTTAGCTAATTGCTCTTATCCCTTTTCTTACTTAGATTGATCATTTCTTTCTAGTCCTTTGGACTCTAGACTTTTCATTTTCTTAACCTAGGATCTTTTGTCTTCCTTTTACAAACTTTAGCTATCTTTTTTCTTTCTTTTCTTCACCTCCTAGAGTGTATCACAATTTTCTTTTTCTTTTTTTACGGTTTTCCTCATTGAACCCCCTTTTTCAACATAAGACATTCCCAACCCATGATAAATAAATAGACACACTTTTATCTAACCAAGTCTTATCTATACTAGCCTTAAAATGAGACTAGTTCTAAGAAGGATCCTCTTTGTCGTCCAAATACTCACAGGATTTTACATAGGAATGCCTCACTCAATTAAAGAACAATCTGGGGTTTGAAATAAAAGGGTCGGGGCTAAAGGTGGGGAACCATCCTTAAGATGAGAATGGCAACTCGGATTGGTTAAGGGTGGTAAAAAGGGATAAGACCACCGAGTGTCAATGTATTTCCCATGGTTCATGTAAAGCTCATAAGCAAGATTAATTCAAAATCTCATTAGCGTTTAAGTTCAATAGGGTTGAATTCAAATCATGCAAGATTCAATCTAGACGCAAACAATTAAGCCGAGAGTTCCGAGCATGGATTTTCTATTTTTCGGTTTGTCTAAGGCTACATGATACTACTAGCAAGGGTCTCAATTCAACTCCTAAGCATAGTCCAATTATGTGACAATTCAATCATAGTCCTCATGCATATGCCAATGCATCCTATATACTCTAAGACTCGATCCTAATGATATGGGTATGAGAAATGCAACTACATGTTTCTTTTTTCAATTTTTTTCAAAATTTTTGAATTTTATATGCTTTAACTATTTACAATGCATTCTACATGAGACTCAAGGGTTAAAAGAAAACAAAACAACTAAGAATGTCATTAGCAAACATTCTCCTCCCACAGACTAACTCATCACCGTCTCGGTGAGTGAATATATCTGACGAAGGAGACCAAACCACAATAAAGCAAAAAAGAAAAACGATATAAGCAATGGATACAGTTACTAACTTGGAGTTTTGGATGGAAATGGGTTGTAGAGGACCCTTAGCCTCGAGATATCTTTGAAAAGAATTTAATTGGAGCTTCTTGGATTTTCCTTTAGTTTCCTTAGAGTCCCTTCTATGATCTTTCCGAGGTGGTGTTTTGATTGAGTTTGGTGCGTTAACGAGAGAATTAGGCAAGTAAGTATCAAGAGGCAATTGAAAGCCAAATGATATACTAAGTAAGAGTGTAAACCATAAACCATTTCAAGATCTAGAAATCAATACTCATTGGCTTTACTCATTTCTACTTAATACAATCATTCATCAAACTTCAAACTTTAGCTCATACGGTTTATAATTCCAAACCAACTAAGCTAGATCAAATTCACCATCATTTGCTGATATCAAACCACACGAACTCAAATTTATGCATTGCATTAATCATTGACATCTCTAAATTATGTGCTTAACTCAAATTCAAACAATCAACTTAGCAATTTCTAAATGGAAAGCATTCTTAAACATTTAGCTCAACTAAAAGGAACCATGAACCACAATTCACCCTAAACACACTCAAAATCCAACATAAACCCCAAGCATACCATTTAAAATTGAACTTAAAAACGAATAGAAATAAAAGGATACTCATGGGATTGCTTCCCAAGTGCGCTTGTTTAATGTCTCTAAGCTTGACATTGTCTTTTGGGTTCCCTATATTCATCATAAAACCACCCCTTGAATGTCTTCATCCTTATTTCCTCAAAAGGAATCCTTCTTAGATCACCAATGTAAATTTCTTTGGTGGAGATTAGGCTAAAGTCTTTGTCAAAGGGCTTGTCCATTGGAGAATCTTCTTCTTGAAACCTTTGTTGAGGTTCCTCAACGTTTTCTTGTTGTTTCTCCTTGGACTCTTCCTCATTGACTTCTTTCTTGGCTATGGAGATCACATGTGGTTATTATTTGGTTGAGAGACTCCATTCTCTTTGTGCATCTTCCTTAAACTTTGCATTCATAGTTTCCATACTAGGATATCTGAAGAGTTCTTCAAATTCATTGATGTTCTCTTCTTCTTTTTGAATATCATCTAGTAAGGATTCTTCCTCGAATGAGGCATAATTGTCGATGGAAATCTCCCCTTTCTCCTTTCTAAATTTGGTCACCATTACACTCTCCAAAGGGTTTTCAAGGTTCTTCCCAACCGTGCCTACTACCTCCTTGATATTGTTGAATGGATCACTTGAGTCACAAATGGTTTTGGCTTCATCATCATATCTTATCACTAGATCTTCGTCTACCGTGCATCTAAGTTGTGATTCAAACTCCATAATAGCTTCTTCGGCCTCAATTAGGAATTTATCCTTGCTTTGTCATCCCTCTTCAAAACTCTCCTCAATAACAATTGTTTTTTCTTCAAATTCTTCGGTTTTGACAAGAGGGAGACTCATTTCTTCTTTCTCATCAATCCTTTGTATAATCCTTGTGTTGGTGTCCTCCACATGTGCCATTTTATCTTCCATTCGAGAGCCAAAACCTTTGGCCATAACTCTCATCTTGGTACAAATAGAATCGAAGTGTCTTTCTCTCTCAATCCTTCCCCTTTCTTGTTCTTCCAACAACTCCTTAAGCAAGTTTTGGTTCTCATCCTCCCTTGAGACTTGGGAAGAATGACTCTCTTGATCTTCGCATTCCATATTCCTAGAATGGTATCTCTCACCATGCTCATGTGAATTCCTTGGAGCATAATATTCATGTGGTTGATGCTCCCTAGAGGTGGATGGCTCATAAGCTCCATGGTAGTTGGGGGTTTGAAGCTACCTATCTTTCTTGTTCTTCCAACATGAGCTTCAACATTGAGTTCATGTAGGAAGACATCTTCTTTCTATCTTGTGATTGTACCTCGCAAAAAGAACAAACACTTGAAAGAAAGTTAGTAACCAAACAAAATAAAAGAAAACTTAGTCTAAAGAAACTTTGAAATCCTAATGTTAAATCAAACTAACTCCCCGGAAACGACGCCAAAAACTTGATGTGAAAGAGTTTCTCAGTCGAGACTTTGAAGAACACATGAAGAACAAGAATAAAAGAGACATCAAATGCATTAGAAACTAAAAAGGATCCAAAACAAAGTATGATGATAACTTGTTTAGATCTTAAAACAACCAAAATCTATGAAAAACTAAGAAGAGAAATTGTTTCTTAGGTAGCTTAGGGTTTTAAGAAGGTTAACATTGAGTATTTATAGAGGAAAGGGTTGAATTGGGTCGATCCGGGACAAACCGGGTCGAATCTAAGCAAATTTGGTGTCTCTAGAGGTTCTTGGCGGTCCATGGAGCTCTGGCTGGCGGTCTGCACCGCCTTGCCAAACCGCCAGCCAGCTACAGAATAGTACTGGCGGTTTAGGCCCCCCTGGCTGGCGGTCTGCACCACCCAAAACTGGCCGCCAGCCTCCTCCCAGCAGCAGTTATCTTCGGTGTTTCAACCATAACTCTTGAACCGTAGCTCGGAATGAGATGAAACCACTGTCAAAATGAAGCTAACTCAGTTCGCTATCTTCTCTCAAAATTTGAGCTCAATCAAATCACGGGAAGGCTTCCATATGATCTCATATTTAAGACACTTTGGCCGGTTCTCCATCTAACATCTACCCATTTGCATCCAAGAACATTTTCGTCATGATTCTTTAAGCTCCATGCCTTTTGCGTCATTCAATCCATTCATTGAGCTCCAAAGTACCTAAAATTTTTAAAGAAATGCAATGCAAACCACCAAATATAGCCTAAGACTATAAGATGATCAATATAAACTAAATGAGACTAAAACTAATACTAAAGCTTCTAAATGAACTAAAAGAGATTGAAAACCATGCAAAACTAATACTAAAAATGATATAAAATACACATATATCAAATCCAATTGTGAACATTGATCTATTAGTCTCTGATTTACTTGACAGCACAACAGGAGGATAGAATGAAGAGATTTTGAAGGAACTGTTTTATCCAAGAGATGTTAATCTTATTATGTCTCATTAACCAGTTGTGCGACAAGATGATTACTGGATTTGGGAATATACAAAATCAGGGGATTATACGACCCAATTAGGTTATTGGTTAGCTGATAACCAGAAAAATAAAGAGCTCAGGCCTCATACAAAAGGTTTGGAAATAGAAAACAACCCCTAAGATTAGAAAATTCATGTGGAGAATCCGAAACGGGGTCTTGTCAGTAGCAGAAAATCTCATTGAAAGGAGTATGGAGGTGGATCCTAGATGTCAATTTTGTGGTCTTGAAGGTGAAACAGTAAATCATATGCTCTTCACATGCTCTGTTGCGAGGCAAACTTGGGCTTGCTCCTAATTCCCAAGTCCTCAAAATGGGTTCAACGAGGTTTATGTATACTCGAACATGGCCTTCTTGATTGGTATGGGTGAAAATGTAAACATTCCTGAATAGATGAGGAGAAACTACTCATGGTTATTATGGAGGTTGTGGAAAAACATGAATTATTTCGCAATAAAAGGACACATCTTTTCTCCTCCTAATATGATCAACAAAATCCTTGCGAATTCTGAACTTTGTTTCACATCTCAACAAGTATCAGAGGAAATGCAAAGAATTCTGCTCGAAAAGCAATCACAGGAAAACATAATTTGGCTTCCTCCAAAACAACTTTGGATCAAATGCAACATAGGATCCACCTGGTGCAAACACAACCGTACTAGAGATGCTTCATGGGTGCTAAGAGATCACAAAGGAGTCGTATTAGCTTTCTCTAACATATCATCCTTACAAGAGGCTCAAGTAAGCACTTTAATCTGGGCAATTGAAAGTATGGCTCACTGCATATTTAACAAAAGATTTTCGCTTTGGAGAACGGTAATTTAGTGAAGGTGATAAACCAAGAGTTTGGCCTTCACTTTGTTACCAAGTCTCTCTGATCTCTAATTCCTTAGCAACCATAGTAGATAGAAGTTTAGCCTTTAAACCAAGACACAAAAACAGAGGAGCCTTCTTAATTGCCCACAGTGTAACGGCTAGGAATCAATTCACTTATTATGTCGCCATTGGTTATCATTCCTGGTTAAAGAACATCTTCGAAGCAGAGAAGCTTAACCTTAATTCTTAATGCCTAATTTCTTGGTAACATAGAACTGTTTGTTTAGTTTGTTCATCTATCTTTTTGATTGGAAATCCTTTTTGGTTGAGAGAGTTGTAGTGTAATATGGCTTTGTGAAGACTTTGTTATTTTATTATTAATGAAGATGACAAAAAAAAAACTTAAAATTATGCTAATTAAAAAGTGTTATTTTTGGCTTTTTAGAGTATCCATATCAGCATGGTGGAAAGTTGTATTCTTACACTACGTCATCTCACGATTTACATTCCTCATTCTACTCTATCTTCTCCAAGATCCATTTTGTGGCTTTAACTAAATCATCTAACGATTCTCTTTCCCGACGATTTACTTTGTCTCTCTCTTAAAATCTCTGGCTCGAATGAAATTCCAAATTAGTATCTTCAAGTCTACATTCTGATTTGTCCTATCAAAGCTAGCTCTGAGGATACATTACAGGTTCCAGTATTGCTGAAATCTCATTCATAGAAAATTTATCTTACTTTTCTTTCGAAGAAAAAATCCTCGATGTATGATAAAACAGAGATGTTTGAGTTTAGAGTTTGGATCTCAAGATGGTATAAATGTGGAGTCGATTGTTTTTTCCCCTCTCATCAGGAGGAGGATCAAAATATTGTGAGAAAATGGATAATGTACCCTCTGATTAGTGCTTTTATATTAAGAGCGGGGAGGAAAACAACATGAAGAGTTAAGAACAAAGAAGAAGCGAAAGACGAAAGCCATTCCCATACCAAGCTAAGCTCTTACACCACTGTGTGGCCACAAGTTACAGGTTTATCATCATCTCCTCACAATTATATTTTGTTTGACCTCAACCGTTTCTTGATGTTATTGTGGCAGTTGATTGATTTGTAGAGTAGTGTGTCGTCTCCTAACATTGATCAAACAAAAGCTTTTCTAGTAAGTTTTACTTTGGAACTGCTTTTCTAAAACCATCAGTCATCTCTTTACACTGGTCTAGAAATATGGAGCTGCAAGATTGCTTCCAATTGTATCTTCATCTTAACAATATAGGTATCGATCTGGGAGCCGCGTTGTTGCTTTGAAAACTAGAGTAGGTTCAAACTTTCTTCAAAGCAAAACCAATGTTTCTGCGGTGGAGTTACATCAATCTCTATAGTTAAAAACGATTCGTCAAATATTTAGTGTACTTTTTAAGGATTCAAACTTTAAACTAATGATTTGAGTAAGATTGCATCCAGTTCATGTGTACTAATAATGGCTAAAAACTGAATTTTGAAGCATTGCTTTTGGCTAAAAACAGGGGAAGCCACTAACTTTTTTTTATAGACATACAAAGATAAGAAAATTTGGTTTGATTGGGATGATACACCAACGGCTCTTATAAGGAAAAGTATGTTTGAAAATTTTATGACTAAGCTGAATTTCCTAGAGCTTAACTCTTATCAACTTCTCTAGATTAACGTGTGACCCGTGTTTGTTTTTTAACAAGAGATGTGATGTTACCAAGACACACAACATGGGCACCAATAGATAGTTACAAGAGATAGAAATGAGAAGATCTATACATATTCTATTTAGTTATAGAATATACAAGTAGTTATCTAAGACTAAAAGAAGTTTGTGGAAGAATACATAGTTATCAAAATATCCCCTCAAGATGTACATAGCATACGTAGTGAGTCTAATCTCGGTGAAAAGCATATCAAACCAGTTGTATGGAAATGGTTTTGTAACCAATCAATCCTTGGAAGATACAAAAAAGAATTACAATAATATCTGCTCCACAAAGTTAAGTTTTTTTTTTCTTATTTTAAAAATTGTGTTACCTGAATTATGCCTCATAAATAATCATTGTTGGAGCAGGAAATATGGGAAGGCTTACAAAGATGATGCCTTGTGCTATCCCAAAGGCTTAAAGCTGTGATGGACATGTTCCAAAACAAGAAAAAAAAGTATGACCTTCGTTGAAGTGATGAAGATAAGGAGTTGTTCTCTCATTCGACATGATTAACTCTGTAAGTAGAGTTTCATTTTGATTGGTTGAGAATTTGCCATTAACCCTTCACCAGTCTGAATGTTAAATTCTTTTGCCACATCAACCGGCCAAGGAATGTGTTGTTGTTGGTGCTTAAAATAGAACTAATGAAAAGGCTTTGGTGTTTACTATCCAAAAAATTTGGTGAAACTGAAGACATATGTGAGGTTTCTCAGCAAAGAAGTTGTGTAATGGGATGAGGATACTTGAGGTCGAAAACAAAAAAAAAGTGCTCAGTGGTTACTCACAAGATTGGGACTTTAGTCCCATCTAGAAAACCACTAAAGGGATGAGAAGCCGGAAGTTGAACATTGAGTACGGGCACTGAAACATGTCGATATAAAAATTAAATATCATGATATGTCAAATCAAAGGGTCAAGGAAAATGACAAACTTGTGTGCTTCCCTTCCATCTTTCCGAAATTCATGAAGGAACTGGTACGGAACTTGAAAGTCAATCGTTGTGATGGATAAGATGATATGATAGTGAAGATGAGTGAAAATCATGACAATGATGGCAAGTAAGATGCTGGTATGGAGGCACCTCACGAAAAGTGTCGCACAATATCCAGACTTGGAACAAAAGAATGTTAAAGTAGGATATTAAAATGTAGGTTGGAGTGGATCACGACGCCAACATTTACGTCATTTAAAAATGTTTTCAAATGAAAGTAAATTAGTCTTGGTTATATTACTTTTCCTTAGAAAGATCACATGTTTATAACCAAATCAATATCATCATTTTATGCCTTCTATATGAGTGCGAAGGAAGAGGATCTATCTAAAGAGAGAGACACCTAGATGTTTCTCAAATTATTTTGAACATGCTACTTTTAATTCATACCAAGCCAAATCAAAAATTTCCACTAGATCTTCCATTATTTTCCAGGAAAAAAAAACTAAATATTTTTTTGTATCCGGTAGAAACCTCTTTAAAAAACACTAAAACTTGTTGAATACTCTTCAAATCTTAATATTGTATTTGCTACCAATGTAAATTAATAAACAATATAGAGAGGAAGAAAGTGTTGTCAATAGAAATTTGGTATTGATTGTGCAAGCATGCATGCTTACACTGAACAATTCTTTTGCCCCTACGATCCAAAGAAGTAAACAGAATGAATATATCATAACAAAAAAAGTATTGTTCAAGATTTCGCTTATATACTGCACATGCAGAAAATACACAAGTAGTGTTTCCGGTTATCTCATGGCCATGATAAGTTCGTTATTCAATCACAACGTTATATAATAAAAGAATAATGTACTTAATATTGTAACGCATGTGTGAATAAATATGTCTATGCCCCATCTATTCTAGATGTTAACACAACTGTCATTAGTTTATTGTCTGGGCTAGCCATGTACTTGGGTAATTTACTTTACCGTGATAGTATTTAAAACCAAATTATTTTCATGAGGTACCTGATACGTACTATAGGGTACACTTTCGTCAAAGGAAGAAGAATTCGTTGAACAAAACAGATGAACTGCGAACAAGGAACTGCAGAGAATCACTCTTGCGTAAAAGCTGAAATCGACTAGACCTGAGAAGAAGTGGGCTACGGATGTTAGATTTAGTCAATCTATAAATCATAATCCATATTAGTTATTGATTAATAAGAACGAAAGCGGAAGCGTACCTGATGAATTCATGCTTAGGGATCTGAATGAATTAGGGAATGGATTCCCTGGATGACTTTAGTTCTCTGGTGATGGGGATGCAGAGAGTTTCTGTATTTTCGGCTAGGGTTGCTTTGGGAACCATAACCCTCTATTTATAGAGAATCAATTTCTAGTTTCGCTCCTCATCAAAGTAGAAATTGCCAAAGGTATCCACATATTAATATTTCATAACACTTATGCCCATAACCTTTCCTTTATCACAAAGTGACCACTACAAAATTGGTTATTTAATTAATGGCCCTAACACATTTAATCCTTAACATATTTGACCCCACCTAATGATTCTTACAATCTCCTACTGGGTCATATATGTGCCAGAAAATGTGATAGACTTTATGAGCTCAAATATGCCATTAATTCCGAGAGCATAAAACAATCTCGTCCATTGGCTGTAACAACATAGGATCATGGCGGCTTTTGTTATATTACTCATAACTAAACCTTCCATGGTCACTGAAATCAATACAGCCAAATGACATAGATCAATTATGAAAAATGTGGCATGAAANGGTACATGTTGATTTTCAACTGGTCCTACTTTAGTGAGATCCTTTAACTTTATTGTACAAA
>OVAN01006517.1:0-21158 GCA_900406275.1 Anastatica hierochuntica
TTCTAAGTGTTTTGCGGTGACGAAAAGTTCTGTGTATGAATTGTCTCCCTTCTTCAACCATCATTCTTGCATCCTTTATATAGATCTTCGTGGGATTGGCTCGTTTCCTTTTCCGTCCTGATTCGTGCCTATCCCTTTGTGGAAATATTCCTTTTCCTTGATTCTCATATATCCTTTTTCGAGATCTTTCCTTATCCTGCCGATTTTGACTTTAATCACGAAACCCTAGCNTTAATCACGAAACCCTATCGAAACCGTCACTGCAAATGGGTCGATTCTCGTCTAGAATCATAAGTGGACTTATCATCGCGGTTTGGGCCCTTTCGGGCCGTTTCGCGGCTAAGTGACTTTTACGATTCCTTTCGGAAAAGTCATTCCTCGTATGGCTTTGCAACGATAGCTTCATGAAATGGTAGGACTGATCGTATAGTTTAGACTCTTCCGATGATTAAGTTAACCGTCATCGTTTTACACGATCGATACGAAATCCTACGGAAAAAGATGAATCCTCACGATTGTCATTACGACGGTTTGACAGGAATTCCAATCGAGACGAAACGAGAGATGATCAAGCGACGATTCGAAGGAAATGATGATCAGAAATGACGTGGTTCAGTCAACGGACTACGGTTGAACGTTATCCGCGCCACAGAGCCAACTGGCGCCAGGACAGACATTCTGCCTTGGCGCCAGTTGGTGCCAAGGACATAGCTTGGTCTTGGTGTCAATTGGCGCCAAGACAGACACTCTCTGTCTTGGCGCAAATTAGCGCCAAGACCATTCCCTGGTCTTGGCGCCAATTGGCGCTAAGATAGACCTTCTGTCTTGGTGCCAATTGGCGACAAGAACATGCTCTGGTCTTGGCGCCAATTGGCGCCAAGACGGACCTCTGGTCTTGGTTCCAAACGACGTCTAGATCGGCTTTTAGTTTAGACGTCAGTCGGTTCCAAGACTCGTTCGTAGGTTTGGCGTCAATCGGCGTTTAGACATTCCTCCAAAACGAAGAGGTTCTTCAACGTTTTTGATGGTTTCGCTTCGCTTCGAAGTTTACATTTGGAGGCCTCCGGATGTTTCGGGCGTCGATTTCGATGTTACCGTTCATGGCCTCCCTTTGTAGAAACTCATCAAACATTTTAATCTAAAACTTTTCTCTTTGTTTGATCGCATGATGTGTAATATTCATGCAACTTGATTCGTTTTTGGTGTGTAATATCCGCAATTAAATCGAGCCCGAAATTCCCAGAGATGTGACATCACTCTAGACAGTTTCATTTAATCCCCCTTTCATCAATTCATCATCATCTCTCGGTCACACTCCATCGAATTCACCTCCTTCGCGGATTCCATCTCAATTCAAAAAACTTTTGCAACAAACTCTACAACTTGTGACAAAGTGACGATCTAAATCATGGATCCTCATCACCAAGGATCACATCACATACTGTGTAACATTCAAGCTAATAGATTATAAACACGTAAACACGAAATCAATCATGGCAGAAAGAATTCATATCAATTCAAAGGGAGAAGGATAGATAAAACTAAATGATGGAAGAAGTATGGATGTATTGAGATGAGATAGGTCCTTTGGAAGCTACAAGGGGCAGGATCCCAAAGGGTGTGGTCCACTCCTCCTTAGTCACTTATTCGATCTAATACCTAAACAACTCTCTTTAGAAAAAGGCTAAAAGAAACTATTTATAGTACATTTCCTCATTAGGTAAAAATGTGTAAAATTGGGCCTAAGGCCTTCAAATGTTGGCTTCATCTAAAGAGGTCTTGGGTTGACATCTTGGGCATGAAAAGTCTTGGAATAGATCCACTAGAGTCTGGAGAATGTCTAGTTCAAAACCCAAATGATGACTTTAACTGCCGAAATCCATTAACACCAGAGTCATCATTAGATAGAACTCTCAATAATAACTACAAGTCTAGCAACGTCTCCAATTCAACCACAATCAACAAGAGTGACCCAGGATCTCCATCACCACTCCTAAAATCTCCAATGTACGGTCTTTTTGAGGGAGTATTGAACAAATAACACATAGACTTAACTCAATACAGATCCTAAAATTTTACAGCCCACAATCGGTTCCTTTCCTCTTCCTTATTCATTTTTAAAATGTTTTTTTATAAGCCAATTTTCCCCTACTTTTATAGGGTATCATTTTATTTTTCTATCAGCCCCTGAGAATCGATTTTTCCCTACTTTTCTATGGTATCATTTTAGTTTTTTCTATTGATCTCTTTATCATTATTTTTTTTCTTTTTAAGCAGTTTGGACTTATTGGCTCATTCATTGCATTACATCCAAAACCCATCAAATTTACGTATATTTTTGAAGATTTTTATTAAAATGGAAGAGAGGAACCGTAGACTAATGTTTTTTAATCTGAAGAGGAGTCTGACTTAAGCCCCAAGAAAAAAAAAATTAAGTTCATTAAATGTTAAGTGGCTTAAGATTACCCAGATACCAGTGATATGGTGCCTTGCTTAGCTGGTCCACCTGAGCTTTCTAGAATGGATAAACTGCAGTCAAGCACTAACACTATGGACACTAGTCCTTAATCACATGCTTAGTTCAAAGTCAAGTTCGTTTCCGGACTGTTTTGACTCAATAAAAACGTTTTTGTTTTTGAAAATATTTGAAAACGACTCTTAAATCAAGAAAAAAGAAACAAAAACAAAGAAAAAGAAGCATTAGTAAAAATAAGAATCCACCCGGACATAGGAGTTAGGATGTAAAATAAAGTTAGGAAGGTACTGAAAGAAAATGTAAAAGAGAGGGAATAGGAGTTACTAGGTTGCTGGTCAAAAATATGGAGAGTTAGACGACCATTTTTTAATGTTTCGGTAAACCGAAACGAAGAGCAATGATCCGTTTTTGTAATCCGGGAAGACTGCTCCAATCAAACTGAAAAATTACTACCAAGTAGCAAACTTGGTTATAATAATTAAGTTTAAAGGCTAAAGCTCATACCAATATTGTTGTGGCCGAGTTTGGAATGTTCGCTTTGGCTCATCTCTATGAGAACCTGGGCTGGTGAGATTCTGACCGGTCCAAGGATGTTTTTCTTGAGAAATGCCTTATTTATATGCTTCTAAGTAGTAAATTGTCAATTTGACTAATTGGTTCGCTTGGCGGAGCTTGATTTGTTCTTGGTCGAGTTTTTCTTTGGTTTATGGACAATCTGACACTCCAAATGAAGTATACGCACTATCAAATATGCTTGAGCTTTTCTTCATTAAATTCCTACTTTATCTGGTCATTTTCAGCAGTAAGACTTGGTTCAACTCATGGATAAGAGTTTCAGAGAAACCAAATTCGTTAGTTTTGTATCCCGTTGAGAGAAAAGTCGATGAAGATCTCTACCAGCCTTTTCTCATGTTTTTCAGAAAGTATTTGATTATGTTCAGCTGGCGTGGCAGTTTATTTGTCTTATATTGCTCTTTAGGTGCTCTGGTTGTAGTTTTTGTTACTTTGATCACATCTTTGAGCCTTTGAATGTAGATGAGGAACGGCTCTGCCTTGACTAGATAATTCGTAGCTTCGAAATAATTTTTATTCTGAACACAATACCCCTTGGCATGAATTGAAACTAAACTTCTTTCTTGGAGTTCCTTTGAAGTCCAAATTCTTGCAATTTTTGCTCCATAGGCTTGCCTTTGTGTTTAAGGGTCTTTGAGGGAGTTTTAAATCCTTGACATGTTCTTTAGATCCTCTGTGAGCTTCTGGAAGAAACTTGGTTGATTCCTGCTTGGCGGCAATAAAATGGCTAAGATGCAAGAAATTGCTCGATTTAGGTTCCTTGTAGCTTCAAGTGTGTATCCTTGTGTTCTTGACCTTCCAATCCTAAAAGTCACCAAAAATGGTACATATATGTTAAATTGACTTGGTTCCCTTGAAATATTTTAGCTTATGAATAATCCGGCCAAGAAAATATGAAAATTGGACGTTTGGCATTGTTTTTATCGGCCAAAGGCATGTCCAGATGGGGAATATGTTGGATGGGATGTGGAAATGAATGGTCGGGATGGGTTAAGGCTTGGGAATGGCTGGGATCGGTTGGCGAAGAGGGCAGGACCGAAGTTGGACGTGGCGTGGCGCGCTGCCGGTCATGGAGGCGAAATGCCTCGGCCGTGTGAGGCGCAACGGGCGTGACACCGGTCTGGGGCCTGGTTTTCGATGACGGTCGGTCATGGGTGCCTCTGAACTAGTGGTGGGTGTTTCCTAGGACCGGATGGTGGATTCTATGTGACTGGTTGGTGCCTTTTTTTTGGCGAAACCTAGTATTTCAGCTCAAACGTCCATAACATGTCCGTATTGGATTTTCTCCATTTTTATTCCTTTCCAAAGAAGATTCCTACGAAAAACAAAATTTCTAAACTTTAAAAACATTTATTAAAACTTATAGCACCATAATTAAACAACTTATTCTTAAGATCAAAGTCTAAAAATCAAAATCAAATTAAACTAAAGAAATAAAATAAGTGGATTGCCTCCCATAAAGCGCTTTTTTAAAGTCAATTAGCTCGACTCAAGGGTATTTTTAGACATGAGATAGCCTCAGTGGAGAGTTAAATCTCCATCCTCTTGGTATGGATCCTTGAGATGAAATCTCCTCCAATTCTTGTACTTCTACTCCTAATGCAACCGTTCGAATCGGTTGAGGACACCGAATTCTCATTGCTAGATATGCATGAGGTGCTATCTTGTAGTAAAACTCCTTATCAAAATGAATGAAGTGCATTCTTTCATTTGGTCAATCCATGACAGCTCCTACTATTGCAAGAAAGCTTCTCCCAAGTATCAAGCTTGACGAATTCTTCGTCGCTGCTTCAACAACCTGAAAGTCAATAGGCACAAGACCACTAGTAATTATTATTAGGATACCACAAATGATCCTACAAGTCTTATCGGTCCATCAGCGAAGATGATACATATTTACGAAGGCGTAAAGTTTGTGAAACCAAGTCGTTTAGCAATATGAGCTAGCATGAGGTTCACTATACCTCCAGAGTCGCATAAAGCGTTTTCAAATACTTTTTATTGATGGAAAATTTGATGATAAAGAGTCTTGGGTCCTCCAATGTCTAGAGAGTGCTAAAGGGCATGTTAGGATCTCTAGCTTGACTGGACAAGCCTTCTGTTATTTCCAAGTCCTGAAGATTATTTCCAAAACATTTTTGAGCTCCCTTTTAGTAGCCCATGCTCTTTCAAATGTAATAGCAACTGGTAGCTCACAAGATATCTTGAGAAATTATTTCCAATTCTCTCTTGGAATGAAGGAACTGGCTCCTCTTATTCCCAAGTAGACATTGTCGTTTTTGTGCTCAAATTGAGGCCTAGTTTTTGGTTGAGTGTCTCAGATTCTTGCTGTCCTTTTAAAGGGCGTGCGAGATTCCACTCCTTGGGGTGATTTTTGAATTTCCAATGGGTGGAAATAAAAATTTAGGACCTCTCCTTTCAGATCATTAGGCTTAGTGACGAAATTGGTGGAGTTTTCTTCATTCTCCACTAGTTTCTTCTCGATCTCTTTGAGATGAGAGCTTAGGAGATAAAGATTGATCTTGATATCACGAATCTCAGGGGATCCGTGGTAAATTATTCCTATGTTTTCCTTTGCATCTTGTTGATCATCTTCCATCCTTATATTCGTTCCATTGGCACTAGACACCAATTTTTCCAAACTGTCTTCCAGCTCTTTGATCCTTTCATCCTACTATTCCTTGAACTTTTTTATCCTAATATTTAATATTCCAAAGTCCAAAGAACAGTTTCTTTTCTTAGCTTTGGCGTCCTCAACCGTCTTTGGTCCATACCTTTCACGTTCCTGCTTTCTTCAAGGCTATTTTTAGCTTTTCTTTAGGTTTCTATGGAATTCCGTTGGGAACAAGTGTGAAATAACTCTTGGAAAGCCGCTTCTATGTTCCTCATACTCATTTTTAAGCCTTGAACAGTGAGTTCAAGCTTCTCAATCCTCTCTTCAAGGGAAAAATACCGGTTATCTCTTGTATTATAGATTTTCTGCTCTATATCACCTTGAATCTCGAGAAGTTGCTATGTCAAGTGCTCGATCTTTAACTCCAGAGGCTTTCGAGGCGTGTAAGGATGTAGACGATGAGATAAAGACCGTTATATTTCTGACCTTGGAGTGCTAGGTCGTGGAAGATGTCGTAGTTGCTCATGGGGAAGAAAATTTTCACTACAAGAAAACAAGGGAGTTGCGAAGAAGGATTTCCTCGCAATTTACTAGCAAACTGGTATTTCGAGGAAATTGCGAGGAAGTTAAACTAGTCGCTAATCCATTGTCGCAAACCGGGTTTCCTCGTAATTTCTTCGCAAAATTGCGAGTGGTTATTCTTATCGCAGATTCCTCCAAATTTACGACAAATCTGCGAGGCACAATTTTGCGAGACAATTGCGAGGAACACTGCAGTCGTTATTTTTTGCGAACTGACTTGCGAGAAATCGTCGTAATTTTCTCACAAAATATTTGCGCCAAAATTGCAAGAATCCCTCATCAATAACTCGCAAATATTTTGAGAGGATTTGAGAGGGTTCCTCGCAATTTCCTCGCACAAATTTTGCTAGAATATTACGAGGGATGTCTCGCAAATCCCTCGCAATTCCTGTATAACTTTATTTTAAATTTATAATTAAATTACTTAAAAATTTATAATAAAATTAAAATAAAATAATGTTAAACTTAAAATGTAATTAAAATTAAAGTAAAATATTTTAAAATATTTTACAAAAATAAAAGAAATAAAAATCAAAAATCTAAAGGTCGTCGGGATACTGCTCGTCTCGTTATTGCTGATGTTGTGTCCGATCCCACAATAAAGCGGTGTACTGGGTGAAGTCGGGGTCGTTTTCTGCTATATAATCGAACATAGTAGCATGAGCGCTGATATACTCTTTGTAGACGGTCATCTCGGTCTGAGCAGCGGTAATCTCTTGTCGAGCCTCCAGAAGTGCTGCTTCAGCCATCTCGAGCTTTTCGTCAAGATCCCTCTGTTTGACACGGGAACGCGGAACACCGGAGGCTACTGAAGAGGCCCCCGACTACATACAACCAACGCAAAAAAACCGGCGTTTCGACCGGGGAGTGATCTAAAATATAACATAATAAACATAATTGAAAATAAATCATCCAAACTGTGTATTAAAAATATTTTACTACTAACCTCATCGAATATCTTGTTCTTCTCGAACTACGAAATGCCGCAAGATTGGACTAAGCTATCCGGGTGCTCCATTGAAAGTTGGATTTTTGCCTCATTGATCCGCGAGTGGACCTTGCGGCAGAGCCTCTCGGACTTGGCGTCGATTAAAGTGTCGTCCGACCTCTTCTTCATATCTTCTAGCACTGCTAGAAGATCGGGAATGTCAGACTGCTGCTCCTTAGTCTTATTTAGAAATTAAACATTTAAACAATTTTATAATTTAAAAATAATATTAAAAATATTAATTTATTTAATTATTAAAAATAATTAGGTAATTAAACAAATTATTAATTTATATAATTATTAAAAAAAAATTAAAAAATTTACAATTTTTAAGGCCTTAGCCCAGATGGAGTCCCTTCCGTCATGGTGCGTCGCCTTGTTCTTCTGTGTCTCGGGGGTTTTTCCGAGCCAAGACACATGGCTGGCTCTTCACCAGGTGGGTCGCCCCTCCCAGTGTGCAACTAGCTGGACCCAAACGTCCGGGTCCATCCTCATCGGCTTCCACTATCGATCTTTGTTTCAGTTCTTCTTCCATCGGCCGACTTGGTCCATGACGTGAGCTTTGAGTATTGTCTTAAATTGGTCACGCACCCATTCATTGTATGTCGGGTCCAATTGTATGTTTGTTGAAAAAAAATATAAATATTGAATAACTATTAATTTAAAATTAAATTTTCAATATCATAAAATAAAAATTTAACCACTTACGACGAACGCCTCGAACTAACCATTGATAGCCAATCGAGGAGTCTTGGAGAAGCTGGTGTACGCCGCCAAATAATGGCGCTGGAAGATCTTTGTGATCGACTAGGAAACTATGTCGTCGTCGTCGAACCTCAAACAAAAAAATGAATTGATTAGTAAAAAAATATAAAGTTGATGATTCCGATTCGTGACTAAATTGTGGCTATAGGATCGTGATTTTTTCGTGGCTAATTGTGGCTATAAGAATGATTTTGTCACGGTTTAGCCAAGAAAAAAGGTTACGATCCTATACCATTTTTTTCGTGGTTAAAACTTGGCTATACCAGTTTTTCTACTAGTGTTACCAAAAGGATGGTGAAAAAGGTAATACGATCATGAATGAGGTATTTAATTTCTTGATATCGAGTCCTTGGTGAAAATGGTGAATAATATCCTGAATTGATTTCAATTAGACATCCAATCAATAGAGTTAGTCACATTTAAATCAAGATCTTGAGTTTCAAAGTTTTCTGGCAGATGTTTGATCATGAGAATTTCTGGTTTGCCTACACTAACACTCTTGAACAAATAGTCAAAATGAAAAATAAAGCACAACGCACAAGACACGTTTATTATCACTAACAAGTTTTGACTCAATAAAAAGACTCAAAGGATTTACTCAAAAACACATCAAAAACAAAAAGAAAATGGTATTAGTAGGATCCTCCCCCAGACTTGTCTCACACCGTCTCGTTGTGAAAATAAATCTAAAGGAGGGGTGAGAAAGTAAAGGAAGAAAAGTGAAAAAGAAAAGAAAGTAAGACTCACAAGTGCATACCCTTCCACTAAGTGCCTTTTTAAAGTCGTTAGCTTGGCTTAAAAGGCTTGTATTAATCACAAGAGTCAAAAACTTGAGTCAATTCACCTTTAGTCCTTCGCTTATCAGTGCAAGAAACAACATGTGCAAGAGAAAGCATGGTTTTCCACAGCAAAAACCACAATTCTCATCAAAGAAGATCACTACCAGTATAACATATATTTTTACATATTCTTTGATTACTAGATGCTCATGGGGATCAAATGCATTTAGTGGAAAGGAAAAGTCAACTACAGGATCAAACGAATTTAAAACAAAATAGTCAACTTCATTTCCATCAATCATGTAAAGCACAATATTCTAATCTCTCGAGTCTATCTCAACCTTAGAATCCTCTATCTCATTCAAGATCCTATTTACATCAACCACATCCTCAAGGTAAGATTTGTCAAGAAGAGATCTAGATGTTTCATTAGTAAAAGAGTTAAACTCAGGATCATGACCATTCAAAGAACACATATAATGAATGTCAAAACATATCTCATTATAATGCCTAGCAAGCTTTTCTACTCATAAGTCATCCATCATTTGAGACTCAGATATCAAATCATAGCATTCATCAATGAGCAGCGGAGTATGCAAACTACAAGCTACATGTTTAGTGCAAGGCATGTGACTATCTTCATTAAAATAATTTTCAAAGGTTGAGTTTCATGTACCTTTGAGTTGACATGGTGGAACCCAATATATTACCTCTTTCAGTGCATGAGCCATCTCTATTTCAATGCATGTGAGCTCTCTTCCTTCAAGTATTGCCCGATGTGCGAGAAGGTGTAGTCGAATCGAAGCTGCTAAGGTACCCCTCTTCATCATTTGATTTTCCTTGCTTTCTTCATCCAACCTCACTCTTTGCTCCAGTGTAAGCAAACTTTCATCGAATGGTAGCTCGACGTAGGGCTCATCATCAAAAGTATCTTCCTCCTGTGACCAATCATTATAACCCATGACCATCAAACCTGCAAAGAAGTAAAACTAAAGAATAAATTAGTAACTAAACTAAATAAAAGAAAATGCCTCTGTTGCATGATCAACCCAATACCTTAAGGAGACCACTTGGTCCCCGGTAGTGGTGCCAGATAACTTGATAGCTCAAGTTTCACCTGATTAAACTACTGCAAGCGCACAGTGAAGTACGTTGTCGTGGTCCAAAATCTTATCCACAAGGACCAATGGCCACACGTAGAGAACTAGGATCAACTACGGGCTAAGGCAAGAAGAGAAAATAGGTTATGACACTAATACGAGAATTAAACCAAACAATAGCAGGAACGCAAAACGGGTAGTAATCAATCGATAAAAGCGTTGAACACATAGTATTCTCAGGGAATTCTAGTCATTATCAATGTCTGGTTAATTAATAGGAAAACATGATTAAAAGTTGTCTAGAACTTAAATCACAAAGCTAGAATCAGCCTTCTTTCGTAACGCTAATTCCCTATGTTATAGAATCATAAAGACTAACTTTTGTTGAATTTTATATTCTAAACATGGATTAGATTCACGTTTAATATGTTCTCAAAGAGAAAAAACATCAAATTCTGTTGGCTAAGGACACTTTGCTCGTTTAGCACATATCAAACATTCAAGAAATCACTTCCGGTATATTGAAAATCTTAAGATCAAAAAGTAGGTCACAAATCTAGTTTCAACATTAAACATAGTGATAAATTAAGATTCAATAGACAACTTCCCAATCGAACAACTTAACAATGATAAATCATGAAAACTCCTGATGAGAAACCCTTAACCCTACAATAGAACTACTCGCACATATTCAGAGAACAATCACAAGAGAAATCAATAGAAACATCATGTAATTGTATAGAATATGTAAAGAGGGTTCAGAAATCTTCTCCAATTCGAAGTATGGATCAAAAATCGTCTCCTTTAACAATAAAAACCTTTAGGGTTGCTTAGAAGTCTCAAAAATAATATAATAACCTAAAAACACGACTTTGTATGTTATATAAGTATCCAGGTCGAGTCGGGTCTTTTCTGGTGGGTATGAATCATTTTTCTGATGATTTTTGTTGCCGAAAGAGAGACAACATTTCCGTGGTGCTTTTTAGGCGTTGATTTCGTTGTGAACATTTTTGACCCCAACAAGTCTCTTTAATTCTTGTCCTTCATTTGTTCTTCCTTTCTCAAGTTTTCTTCCTTTCTTTCGAAGATTGGATTTTTCTTGGATTTTCTTGAGTTTGTTTGCATCTAATCATCTTATCTCATCTCATCTCACTTTCTTCTCACTTCAAGAATGGATTCTCAAGAAGCCATTGACACTTCTTAGATTTCCATGGGTCTTAGTGAGTAGAAAACATTAGATCTTGAGATATGGTAGTTTAAGGTTATATCTAAAATTGTAATGTGTATTAGACTAGATCTTGGCATAGATTCTCACTAGGTTTAGTTTTGATAATTGAAAGTTATATGCTTGATAATTGGTACTTAGAAAGTGTTTGATGAAATGTCTGAGAGAACAAAATCTATGTTTTTCATCTTGGCTCACGAGTGTAAATTTCTATATGTGTTAAATGGCTAAAAAGGCTTGTAGATTACTATCACATGCATGTTTAGATGGGAAAGAGGCAAGAGTTGAGCTTTGTAATGTGCATAGGTGAATAGGTCTTCGCCACGAGAGTGGGTTGATTAATAAGAAAGAGATCCTTGGCCTAGGAATAGCTTTGATCATCAAATAAAAACTAGAAAAACATATTTCCATTTTTTAATTTAATTCCAAAACAATACCCATGTCTCTTGATCAATTCCATCATTCTTGAATCTTGCATTGTTTACTTTGGTTTTGCAAATTAGCTACTTGTTTTAACCTTGTGCTTGCTGGCTTCCTTCGTTTGTTGCATATGTGTTAGTGTGTTTAGGTTGTGTTGCTTCTAGTTTAAGTGTCAACCGTCACCTCTCTTTTTATTAGCTTACCTTATGAGATAGCGTATTCTTAGTGTTTGAATCTCTAGTTCTCGTGGGTTCAACCCTTAAATACTACAATCGACATAGTCGTATACTTACGGTTTAATGAAGATTATTAGTTGACTCAGGTTTTTAAATTTAAAACTTGAAGTTGATTTGATCACTAGAGAAATCTAGCATCATCAACTTCAACTTTCACTTAAGACTTTCAGTGGTTAATTTCATAGATGGATTTGCTAATAAGTTCTAAGTGGTTTAAGCATCATTATATTTCTAGCGAGGGAACTGAAAATCAAGCAAGTCGCAATATGTAAAAGGAATTTCTTTCATTGTTCGTTACACTAATACAATCATATATGCTTCTAACAATCTAGATTTTCATAAATGAAAGCACACTACATGAAAGATTTAAAAAAAAAACTTGAAAATCGTTTTTGTTTTTTTTCGAAGTTTTCATTTTGTTTTTGTGTTATTCAAAAATTCACGATGCATAAGACTCAAATGATGATAAAATGAAAACACCAAAACTGAAATTGACATTAGTACTAAGCCCCTCCCATTGATTTAAACTTCAACACCTACATAAATATTCAAGCTGCGAGATTGACTTTTAGAGATACAGAAAATCCGAAAATAAGAAATTAAAATATGCATATGTATAGACAATGTAAGCAAGTGGTACCTTAGACTCTTATATGTAAGAGTGTTTGGTCAATGAAGAAGAGGAGGAAGAATTGGCTTGGTGAAACCTTCTTGGTCGAGTTAATGATTTGGCTGGTCTTTGCCATGATTTCTCATCAATGGTTCTTGGTAGAAGGCTCTTGGTAGGCCTATGTCCATTTGTTTCTTGTAAGTCGGCTCCCCGATAATCAAATGTTGTTGAGCAAAGGAGTGCCTGGCATTTGGTTGTCAAAATCGACATTATTCTCTCTTCAACATCGCTGTCAGTTGAAGTGACATAACGGTTGTACGTTTTGTTACCCTTTACCCGCTTTCGAACCTTTGTGAGGAAGTTCTCATGCTTCTTTAGTACCTTCATTGGCTTGTATATTTTATTCTCAATGTACTTTTTGTATTCATTCATTTGATAATACAGTGGCGTTCTTTTTGTTGAGGTGGTTACTCTTGGGGGTGTGTCTTGTAATTTTGTGGCTTACTCGGTAGGGTTTGGTGGCTCACATAGTGGTGACATGAATGTTTAAATGATATTGTCTCGTCTGTGGTTGTGATTGTTTGTTCTTGCATTGGTAGACAACAAGCATTTCACATCCTTTCATCGCTTATGAAAAAGTAGATTACTTGTGCACAAATTGAAGCATGGTCTCCATAGTGGAATCATCTTTCACCAAAGTGTCTGATATATGTTTGTGATCCTAGGAGATTAGGATAAGACTCCTAGACCGTCACTTTGTCGTTGGTTGCTAGAGAGGTGATGCAGAAGACTTTGATAGTGAAATGGCGTGAAAGATGATGATGATCCGAAGGTTAATAGATTACGGGAATGAATGAGAATCGAAAGGTGGAAGGGAAGTGAAACTTCTAAGAGTTATGGATATACTCTTGGACTATCACACTCGAATTACAGAAAACACACAACTCGAAAACGAGATGATGGATTGAATGACGCCACAAAAGTACGCGGAAAAGCCTTTTGATAAGTCGTAAATGATCAAAATTCGACAAACGAAAATGAATCAGTGATCTATACTGGGAAGAGCTTTTTGATAAAAATTTACATTCTTTCTTACAATGGAGGCCACAAAAATATAAAGACAAAATAGAGAGAGACTGCATGAAAACATAAAGGTTTGTACATGCACAGAGCCTTGGAAATAACAAACCGAAATAAATGCTAAGTTTGAATGAAAACTAAAGAGATAAAATAAAGAGAAGGGGTGGGGCACGAAATTATGAAGAATAATGGGCTTGAGATTCAACAAGGGGCCTTTTGAAAATAACATTAGAGCCTTGCCTCATTAAAAATCATACGCGGAAAACCCAAAGGGACAAAACCGAGTTAAAGGAAAAAGAGTGCAAGATATAATGCCTCCCTTGTTAAAAATTCTCAATTATCTTGAATCACAATCATGGTGATTTGATAAGAAAATGTAAGTGGACTCTGGGTAATGTGAAGGTGTTGTTGTATGGCTTGCATGAATCTCGCGCCTAGGACCGATTCATGGAACAAAGAGGCACATGTAGATCTTCATCGTCTTTCAACTCCTTTGCCTCTTCTTTCTCTTCATTATGCTCCATTTTAAGATGCTTTCCTAGCTCCTTGGATTCTTTCTCAACCTCTACATGCTGCTCGAGAACCTTAGGGTCCATGATCACATCATTCCCTCAAACTTGAGAAAGATTTGTCCTCAAATCTGAAGCACCTGCAAGAAAAGGTACAAAATCAGTATCATTAAAGCTTGAGATCAGATTATACTTACCTTAAAATCCTAGTCGAAGGACATGGTCGCTGAAACGTTTGATGTTGAAAGGACCAGCTATTTGACGCATGAGTTTGGGATTTGTTGACGCAATCCTCAAATTTGCATAAACAGATAACAAAATAGAACAAGTATAATTATCAAAGAGTAAGAGTCTTATTCCGAATATATATTTTCTTAGCTTTTTTGGATGTTACATTGGTTGGTGATTCTTTGATCATCATGAAGTAGTTAGCGTCTTGATGCTTGTCTTGGTCCAAATCAGCGGGCTTGAATCGCTTGTCCTCCTCTTGCTTGTAGACACTTCTTGTGCGCTGCACGACTTTCCTAAAATCTGTACATTGCTTACTTGACAAAGAAAAATGCTTTATATTCATTTATTCATAGATAAAATAATCTTTAAAAGAATTTAATACTTTTCTTAAAAGACTCTCCTAGTCGCCAAATGCAAGTTTGAAGTCTTGCAACCTTAGAAGTGTTTAAATAAGGCACGCGCAAAATGACATGTTTTGTAGGATCAATTTTTTTTTTGCACTCGGAATTACTTTTTACCTCAAACTTCTTTGACGTGGTTTCTCAGTGGCTTAAGAATCTGTAACAATTTGATTCTACACTTGAATCCTTCTTGTTTGAAATGAATGCTCCTTGGAGTGCGTATTCGTCCAAATCGTTAACGTTCAAATGCGGCTAGTTTGCAAAATTCATAACTTTCTGGTCAGAGCACTCTTGTTATGATTCCAGTTGGTAAAAAATGCTCTGAGTAGTAAGGTTTCTAGAACGATTGAGCTTGTTGCCTAATTTAGTTCGGTTGCAGAGATATGATCCTTGGAGTGCTGCTACGTCAAAGTTGTTTTCTGGTCAGGTTATTCGGTTTGATTGTTGTGTCACCACTTCAGCCAATGTTCCTTTGTTTATGCTGATTCTTCCATCGTTGGAATCTACTTTTGCGAATAATGTGGTCTTTAAAATAGTTTGACCTAAATCCAAGGACAACAAGTTAGACTTCATTCTCTTCTTGGAGTCTAGGTACCTACCTGAGGTCTATTGCTTTGGAGTTTGTTGAATATTGATTTCATCCGGAAATATCTCATTTATTCCCAAGGTGTTAAGGTCACAATTAGCTTCAACTCTGCCATTTTTGTTCTCCATTTTACGACATGAATAAACATCCTTTGACAAGAAAAAAAATGCATGACACAAGAACTAGAATTTTCTAAACCTTGATTCACGCTTCACTACTTGAGTTTGATGAGTTATGTCTTGATTCTAAAGAGGTGATAGCTAGCTCTTTGATTTCAGGCAAGTTGCAGCAAAATGTACTTTCTTACGACAATTATAACAAGTAACTCTCCCGGATTCGTCTTTGCATGTATACAATTTATCTAGAAGACGAATCAAAATCATCAATTGAGTACCAAAGAAGGTTAAATCCTAACTTGAAAGAGGTTGTGAAAAAAGAGATATTGAAATTACTAGACTCGGGGAGTATCTACCCTATCTCGAATAATACTTGGATATCCTCGGTCTATGTAGTTCTAAATAAAGGAAGTGTAACCGTAATAATGAATGATAACAACAAGTTAATCCCAACTAGGACAATTACGGGTCATAGGATGTGCATAGATTATAGAAAATTGAATGCATCAACTCGAAATGATAATTTTCTATGGCCATTCATTGATAAAATGCTTGAACGATTACCTAATCATTCTTATTATTGATTTCTTGATGGATATTCGGGATTCTTTCAAATTCCCATCGACCCTCAAGATCAAGAAAATACGACCTTTACATGCCCATATGGTACCTTTGCTTTTCGAAGGATCTCATTTGGGTTATATAATGCACCAGCCACATTCCAACGGTGCATGATGTCCATCTCTTCCGATCTAATTGAGGATATAATGGAGGTTTTCATGGATGTCTTTTTGGTCAATAGATTCTCTTTTGGTGTTTGTTTGTCCAATTTGTGTAGGGATTTGAAACGATGTGAAGAAAACAACCTCGTCCTCAATTGGGAGAAATGTCACTTCATGGTAAGAGATGATATCGTGCTTGGACATCGAATTTCAAACAAGGGTATTGAGGTAGATCAAGCAAAGATAGATGTCATGCTCAAGCTTGAGCCACCCAACACGGTTAAAGGGGTAAGAAGTTTCCTTCGACATGCGGGATTTTATCGAAGATCCATCAAAGACTTCTCAAAGATTACAAGGCCATTGACAAGGTTGTTATGCAAGGATACAAATTTTGACTTTGATGAAGAATGTCTTGAATCTTTCAAGAGGATAAAAGATGCCTTAGTTAGCGCACCAATAGTCAAACCTCTGAATTGGGAGCATCCATTTGAAATTATGTGTGATGCAAATCACTATGTTGTAGGAGCGGTGTTAGAACAAAGATTCGATAGGAAACTCTATGTCATTCACTATGAGAGTAGAACCTTGGATGATACTCAAGTCAAATATGCAACCACATAGAAAGTGCTCTTGGCTATTGTGTTTGCCTTCGAGAAGTAATGTTCTTATTTGGTCGGTTCTAAGATCATAGCCTACACCGATCATGCCACCTTAAGGTACTTGATGGCTAAGAAGGATGTAAAGCCACGACTACTTAGATGCATTCTTCTTCTCCAAGAATTTGATCTTGAGATCAAAGACAAAAAGGGAATAAAGAATGGTGTAGCAGATCATTTGTCACGGTTGAGGGTTCATGAAAAGTTGCCTTTAGATGATTCACTACTCGAGGAACAAGTCAAAGCCATTTACTCTTTTGTTGAAGAAAACTTTGCTTATGACTCCAGGAACAAGGTGAAGGCAATTGAGGACAATTTGCCATGGTATGCAGATTTTGTAAATTATCTCACATGTGGAGTTCAATCACCAAGCTTTAAAAGCTATGAAAAAAAATTCTATAAATACATCCAACACTTTTATTAGGATGAGCCATACCTTTATAAAAAGGCAATGATGGTTTTTTTAGAAGGTGCATGACGGAGAAGGATGGTTTTTTTAGAAGGTGCATTACGGAGAAGGATGGTTTTTTTAGAAGGTGCATTACGGAAGATGAAGCTCAAGATGTTTTGTTTCATTTCCATGGGTCGAGCTACGGAGGTCACTTAACTACGTTAAAAATGGCTCAAAAGATTTTACAAGCCGATTTTTGGTTGCCTTCAATGTTCAAGGACAAACAAAGTTTTATATCTAAATGTAACCCTTTTCAAAGAAAAGGAAACATTAATAAATGAAACGAGATGTCTCAAATCCCAATTTTTAAAGTTGAGTTGTTCGACCTTTGGGGCATAGATTTCAATGGACCATTCCCATCTTCGTATGGTAACCAATATATTTTTACCACGGTCAAGTATGTCTCCAAGTGGATAGAAGCAATAGCTGCTCCAACAAACGATGCAGAGGTGGTGGTCGAGTTCTTCAAAACCATCGTTTTCCCTCGGTTTTCGGTACCAAGAGTAGTCATAAGCGATGGAGGATCTCATTTTATCAAAAAGGTGTTTGAGAGTTTTCTCAAGAAGAATGGAGTTAAGCACAAGGTAGCTACTCCATACATCCTGAAACTTCGGGCAAAGTTGAATTTTCAAACCGTCAAATCATGGCTATATTGGAGGAAAGGTTTGGCAAAACAAGGAAGGATTGGGCAACAAAATTGATGATGCTTTATGGGCTTACCGAACCACATTCAAGACGCTAATTGTTACATTTTCTTTGGTAAGGCTTGACATCTACCGGTTGAGTTGGAACACAAGGCTTTATGGGCTACAAAAATGCTGAACTTTGATATCAAAACGGCTTCAGAAAAGCGTATGGTCCAACTAGAAGAGCTCAATGAATTGAGATTGAACGCGTATGAGAGTTAAAGCCTATACAAAGAACCGACTAAGGCTTTTCATGACAAGAAACTCATCAAGAGAGACCTAACAGAAGGTGACCAAGTTTTGATATTCAATTCCCGGTTGGAGTTATTCCCCGAAAAACTCAAGTCGAGATGGTCCGGTCCCTTCAAGATCAAAGAGGTAAGACCATATGGTGCCATCATTCTTTGGAACAAGGATAGCGGAGATTTCACAGTTAATAACCAAAGGTGTAAGCCATACCTTGTTGATGAACCGATAGAGGAAGACAACATGGTTCCCCTTTCAGACCCCGAGAATGCCTAAGCATTAGCACTGTCAAGCTTAGTGACGTTAAACAAGCGCACTTGGGAGGAAATCTCATGGTATCCTTGTACATATTAGTCTTGTTATTTCCTTGAAATAATGATTTTGGATTGCTCTTTGATCTGTTCTTGCGAATATGTGAACGGGAAGCCGAAGGAAGGATTTCGAAGCAAGCTGGCGGTCCACCAGTGTCTGCCTGGCGGTCTAAAACGAGCAATCTGCCCGCCAGCCTCCTCCAGTCCTAAGGTGGCGGTCCACCAAGGCCTGGATTGTGGTCCACAACCCGCCAACAGACCGCCAACCTTCAAGGTAATTGGGCTTTTGTGCAATTTTCGATTTTTGTGGGGTTGATTTGCAATTTTCAAAGGTTCTTAAAAACACATTTATTTCTAAAACAACCCCATAAACACAAAACTCTCTCTCTCTCTCTCTCTCTCTTCTACATCTCCATCATTTTCTTCTTCTTCTTTCTAAGAAAATTTTAAAACTCAAAACTCAAAAGTTCACCAATCTCTCCCAAATCTTTTGCAAATCATTTCATTTTTGCATTCTATAGTATAATCTCTACTCCTTTACATCATTCTCTATCTCTCCAAACTCTAAAACAAGGTAATTACTCTCATCTCTCTCTCTCTTTGAACAAATGTTTAGATTTCAATTCTAGAGTGATTTGGTTTTTTTTTTTCTAGTTATAGATTATGCTTAGCTAAGATTGGATTAACCTCTTTATTGCTAGAACAACCTCCAATATTGCTGAATTGCTTGTTTTTGAAATCAAAAGTTTAGGATTCTTGAGAAATTTGATAGTTAGAGAAAATTGGAGATTTTGATTTCATTGAGTTTATGAGGTTACGAGAATCATTTTTGCAAAAGACTACTAAAGGATTTAGCCACTAGATCATGTTTTTAGAAATTTCAAGAGAGTGAAATTGTGGAAAATTTCTAAGTCCTTTTGTATGATTTTCATTTGGTGAAATCTCATTGTTATGATGTTTTTAAGTTGATATTGAGATCGCAAATGAGTGTCAATGCTTCGTTTTAATTAGTTGTGATGATCTTTGTACTTGTGAAAGAGGTTGAATGAAGTAGAAGTTGTTAAATTGTGGATAATATTTAGGTGTTATGAAAGTCTTTGTTGATTTACACAATGATTTAAACATCCAGTAGTTCTATTTCAATAAAGAACTAACTTAGACAATTTGCAATCTTGAAGGAACAATGACAAACACAAGAGCAAATAAACCAAGAGAAGCATCAAATTCAAGGAAAGAGGTAGGAGAATCAATATCGAGTGCTCGACCAAGGAGAGCAAAGGGCAAGGAAATAACACAACAACCAGAGCCAAAAATTGATCTTCATGATGTAGAAAGTGACGAAGAAGTGAGTGAGGATGTCCCTCCCTTGGAAATGAGGAGAAAGGCCACAAAGAAACCCACGACAAAGCACACATCTTATGAAGAGGAAAGACCACAGACATCGCAAGGACCACACGCGTAGCAACTTTAAAATGCCTTGATGAAAAAGAAATGGGTTCCAACAAGATGGGAAATTGCTATAAGTTTGATCAACGTCGGCAATTTTAACGATAATAACACGATATGCCATCATATGGGAGTTGGCAACTTCTTCTTCCACGAAGGATCAGGTCACCAATCGCTCACTTGCGAGTTTCTTTTTACCTTGGAGTACAACATAGAGAGTGGGAAATTTTTATGTGTGATTGGAAATGAAAATATCGAATGGAATACCACTGGGTTGAGAGCATTGTTCAATTTCGAAAAGGGAAAGAACCCGATCATACCCAAGATTGAAGACGCAGAGAGAAACATGTGGAAGAATATCGGGTTTGGTGAGTATAAGGCCAATATCAAAGGGTCAAAGATCCGCCACCCGACCCTTCATTATGTTCACAAGTGCCTTGCTAATAAATTTTTTCGCAAGAAGGGAAGCGGAGAAGGTAAATGCAAGCGACATGTATTTGTTATTGACAGGAGTCACACAAATCATCACGGGTGTCAATCGCCATCGTTTTGAACCTCTAGAGCTTTGGATAGACCTCGGTGGAGCTTGCTTTTGCATATATTAGATGTTCAAACCACACTATACAAGTCAACGGATGCGAATGCCCAATTGACGATTGGAGGGATCGTGAACCCAATATTGAAGTACTTCGCAAACAACGTCTCGAGGATCAACTTTCTTACTGATGAAGAACCTTCCTTGTTCATTGATATGGCTTACCTAGCAACTTCACAGTTATTAGATAGCATTGTGGGCTCTCAATACTCATACATCATGCATGACAACCGCAAGTTCCTTTTACCAAACCCTGATGTGACAAATCTCCACAATCGCGAGAACATCACTTCTACTCCGAAAGATGATTTTTATGACCAAGAGAAGCAATCTTCCATGTGGACTTTCAAGGCTAAGGGTAACGCTCAACAATCGGAAAACTCAGGTAATGAAGAAGAAGGCTCGAATGATGAAGAAGAGATATATGACTCTCACCGCTACCACTTTGACCCGTTCGATGGACCATGGATGGAGGTCGAGTTTTAAAATAATTTGTAAAAACCTAACTACCGCTCCTAGCCCGCAAGATTGATGGGGTCTAGTTGTAGTACGTGAGGTATCGTCCAAGGATTGAAATGNTACTAGTCTAGGGAGCAACCTAGTAAGAGGTGTCATAAGTCTCTACTAGATCTATCCTTAGCAATTGGGTGATCATGAACAATAGGCATAAAAAGAAAGCAACAAGGAAAAGCAATAAGTAAAAGACTTGAAAGCAATAGGATGAAAGTGGATCTCAAGATAGTGGTCATTGGTT